>VMDR010027070.1:0-13743 GCA_007922815.1 Macrotus californicus
CTATACAATCAAAAGCCCAACTACCAATGAATGGCTGTGTCACAGCCTCACCATGACATCCTGCATTTACTTCTCACACTTAGGTCTGTTTATGACCTATTAAGGAACCTGTCTTTTGCAAACTATCTTCTTTTAATTGAGGTACAATTGACATATATTTGATTACTTTCAGGCATGTAACATAATGATGTGATATTTCTATATATTGTGACATGATCATCATAATAAGTCTAGTTAACATCTGTCACCATATCTACTTACAGAATTTTTATTCTTGTGATGAGATCTTTTAAGATCTACTCTCTTAGCAACTTTAATATATATAGTACAGTATGATTAACTATTGTCACCATGCTGTACATACATCCCCATAACTTATTTATTTTACAACCGGAAGTTTGTAACTTTTCACCCCTTCAACCATTTCACCCACTCCTCACTCCACCACCTCTGGCAACCACCAATCTATTCTCTATGTCAATGAGGCAAGCTATCATTTTAATATTACAAAAAGATGTAATGTTGAAGCTGAAAAGCAAGAGAAACAGCCATTTCATATAAGAGAGCATACATCCATCCTAAACTTGAGTGATGAAAACTGACTTTGTTAGCATTTTAGCATACTCTTATATTTATCATCATATAAAACCTTCCTATTAATGGATTCCCATTTGTAACTTTAAAATTTTTTGTTAATTCACTATATCTGGCAAAAGTGGAAGGAAGAAAAGGCAGGATAACTTCAAAAACAGCTGTTCCTAATTTCTCTTTAAATTAAACAACTCTAATGAACCTTATCTTTCTTATTTATCTCTGTATTTGTGGCATCTAAAATAGTAAGTGCCCGACTTCCGGCCAAAATGGAGGCATAGGTAGACACACTACCTCCTTGCACAACCAAAAGAAAGACAACAACAAATATTAAAACAAAAAACAACCAGAACTGACAGAAAATCGAACCGTATAGAAGTCCAACAACCAAGGAGTTAAAGAACAAACATTCATCCAGACCAGTAGGAGGAGCGGAGATGGGCAGCCAGGCAGAGAGGACTTGCGGCAGGGCAGCGGCTAGCGGATCAGGGCGGGCAAGGCACGGTTGGTGGACCGGGCGAGGTGGCTGCTGGTGGATTGGGCTGTCCCACACCCACGTGCGGATAAACCCAGAGGAACAACTGGGGAGTGAAACAGACCCCACAACCCAGAGTTCCAGCTCGGGGGAAATAAAGCCTCAGAGCCTCTGATTGAAAACACCTGTGGAGGTTGAGGCGGTGGCAGTGGGAGAAACTCCCGGACTCACAGAAAAGCTCGTTGGAGAGACTCACAGGGTCTAGAACGTACACAGGCCCACCCACCCGGGAGTCAGCGCTGGAGGGGCCCAATTTGACTGTGGGTGGTGGGGAGGGTCACTGAGGGCCGGCAGAGAGCGGTGTTGTTCCCTCTCGGAACTTCCCCCACAAACAGTGTCACAATGAAGCAATGTGGCCGCCCTGTCCTGGTGAACACCTAAGGCTCTGCCCCTTACTACATAACAGGCACACCAAGACAACAAAAATGGCCCAAATGAGAGAACAAATCAAAGCTCCAGAAAAAATACAACTAAGTGACGAAGAGATAGCCAACCTATCAGATGCACAGTTCAAAACACTGGTAATCAGGATGCTCACAGACTTGTTTGAATTTGGTCACAAATTAGATGAACCAATGAAGGCTACGCTAAGGGAAATGAAGGAAAATGTACAGGGAACCAACAGTGATGGGAAGAAAACCGAGACTCAAATCAATGGTGTGGACCAGAAGAAAGAAAGAAACATTCAACCACAACACAATGAAGAAACAAGAATTCAAAAAAATGAGGAGAAGCTTAGGAACCTCCAGGATGTCTTTAAATGTTCCAATATCCGACTCATAGGGGTGCCAGAAGGAGAAGAGGAAGAGAAAGAAATTGAAAATTTATTTGAACAAATAATGAAGGAGAACTTCCCCAATTTGGCAAAGGAAACAGACTTCCAGAGAGTCCAGGAAGATCAGAGAGTCCCAAAGAAGTTGGACCCAAGGAGGAACACACCAAGGCACATCATAATTACATTAGCCAAGATGAAAGAGAAGGAGAGAATCTTAAAAGCAGCAAGAGAAAAGGAGACAATAACCTACAAAGGAGTGCCCATCAGACTGTCAGCTGATTTCTCAAAAGAAACCTTACAGGCAAGAAGGGGCTGGAAAGAAGTATTCCAAGTCATGAAAGGCAAGGACCTACATCCAAGATTACTCTCTCCAGCCAAGCTTTCATTTAGAATGGAAGGGCAGATGAAGTGCTTCCCAGATAAGGTCAAGTTGAAGGAGTTCATCATCATCAAGCCCTTATTCTATGAAATGTTAAAGGGACTTATCTAAGAAAAAGAAGATCAAAAATAGCAACAGTAAAATGACAACAAACACACAGTTATTAACACCTGAACCTAAAACAAAAACAAAACAAACTAAGCAAACAACTAGAACAGTAACAGAATCACAGAGATGGAGATCATATGGAGGGTTATCATCAGGGGAGTGGGTGGGGGAGAGGGGGAAAAGGTACAGGGAATAAGCATAAATGGTAGATAGAAGATAGACAGGGGGAGGTTAAGAATAGTATAGGAAATGTAGAAGCCAAAGAACTTATATATATGACCCATGGATATGAACTAAAGAGGGGGACTGTGGGTGGGAAGGGGTGTGCAGGGCGGAGGGGACTAAAGGGGGGAAAATGGGACCACTGTAATAGCATAATCAATAAAATATATTTTAAAAAAGTAAAAAAAAATAGTAAGTGCCCAATAAATTTTTTTAATCCTCACGTGAGGACATGCTTATTGATTTTTAGAGACGGGGAGGGAGGGAGGTTGGGAGAGAAACATCAATGCAATCATTCGGTTGCCTTTCATATGTGCCCCAACCCAGGGACTGAACCCACACCCTAGGTATGTGTCCTGACCAGGAATCAAACCCACAGCCTTTTGGTTTATGGGACGATGCTCCAACCACTGAGCCATACCAGCCAGGGCCCCAGTACATATTTTTAAATGAATGACTCTCCTGGATCAAGCACAAGGCACTATAGAATCTTTGGTTTCTCTCAATCAAGGCATTCAAAGGGAAAGCATAAGATATCCCCTTTAGATACCTATTTTAGCATTAGCATCACATCCTCTCAGTATCCTTAACATGCAGCCTCTCAAAAAGAAAAGAACAAACTCTACTGTTTAACATGAATGTTACCAAAATGATTCCTTCACACTGATTCTTAATTTCTATATATAAAGGGTGATTTTAAAAAAATAAGGTATATCATATGATCTCACCTATAAGTGGAACCTAATAAACAAAACAAACAAGCAAGCAAAATGTAACCAGAGAGATTGAAATTAAGAACAAACTGACAGTAACCAGGGGGGAGGGGGGAGGGAATTAACAGGGAAAGAAGGGAAAGGGTCCTCAAAGAACATGTATAAAGGACCCATGGACAAAGCCAAGGGGGGTAGGAATGAGGGGGGTGGTGCTGGGAAAATGAAGACAATTGTATTCAAACATTAATTTAAAAAATGATAAAAATTAAAAAAATAAGCTAGCCCATTTAGTTGTGAGTGGTAAATTTTTATTGTTTTAATCATTTTTAACAAAACAAACCCTTAAGAGATATTACTCACTTTCTCCTCTTTATTTCCTTGTGAAAGGAAATAAATCAAAGTTAGCGAAGAAACAATAGAAAGATGGTAGAGGGCTGGAAGAGGGTTTTTTTTAGATAATATTTCTAGCTCTTGCCGTTTAGCACTGGTGAGTAGCATGCACTCAAATCCTGCATCCAAAATCCACTCCCCATCTTTTTGTCCTCAACTTCCAAAGTCAGTGGCCAGAGAAGCCTCAGGTCTTTAAGAGTTGTGCTGGATCTAAAAAAGAAATCTTATTCCTGAGCCACTGCATAATTCCATGGGTAACCAACGACACGTATCAGTGTCCAAATGTGACTCCTTGGTGATAAAATGCCAATAGTTAGCTGGATCACAGCTAGCTAACAAGTAGTGAGGAGATTTGGCAGCCTCTGACAGGCTGCTCATGAGGCTGCAAGTAGTTATTAGTAGTGAAACTAGATCAGCCTGATCAAATTTTCAACAGAGCTTATAACTTGGTGCTAAGGAGGTGTGAAAAATTAGAAATCTATTTCTAACATTGTCTTTTTGAAGTGCTTCGTCATAAACAGTGAAGCTAAAAACCAGATTTACAGTATCAAAAATGTATCTATGCAACCACGAAATAATACTAATACCCAACCTTCGTTTTAAACACACTTTAAACATTTTTTTTGTATAGTCTCCATATCAGTTTTAGAGAGATAGACACCTGACATACAGACAGGTCTAGGGCGGGGACAACTGCATCAGTGAAGACAGGGATAGGAATGAAAAATTTTTAACAATTAAATAAATAGTGGGTCATACAAAAAAATACTACTTTGCTGATGTCTCACTGATGTCCTATTTTATAGATAAGTCATGCTAGGAATATGAATTTGGAATTAAATGATTTGGTGTGCTTAGAAAAAGAAACAATTGCCTTATAAAGACAGGCAAGCTTATAATTAAAACGAGTATAGTCAATTTTGGGGAATTATATTTAAATTAAAATATAAAAGTGAGAATGAATGAAAACAACTAATTAATCAACAGTCTGTAGAAATTTGGTTATTCACAGAATTTAGTAAAATTTTCCATCCAGTCTCTAGCTACGCTGTAGGCACTAGAAATACAGTACTGGCTACACTTGATAATGCTACTTCCTCTACTTCCATTCACCTTGAAGATAATATTTTATAGTCAGGCTCCCATTTGCCTATGAGACCTTGATATACACAGCTTAAGTCATGGCCGGTACTTCCTGCCTGTTTGCATGGTCCTCACCGAGAGTAGATGTTCCACTACACCTGCCCAGAACCCTAGTAGCTTTTTAATACTTGTTGACTAACCTTGGAGGTCCTCCCAAAGTTATTCTAATATCAGAATTAACACCAGCCCTGGTTGGGTGGATGAGCTCCTTGGCGCATCACCATATACACCGAAGGGTTGTAGGTTCAATTCCTGTCAGGGAACATACCTAGGTTGAGGGTTCGATCCCTGGTTGGTGCTTGTATGGGAGGCAACCAATCAATGTTTCTCACATATCAATGTTTCTCTCTCTCCTTCTCTTTCTCTCCCTCCTTCATTCTCTAAAATCAATGGACATATCCTCAGGTAAGGATTAAAAAAATTAATATCAGACATAATACCTCTGTTTATGCCATGGCAGAAGTGAAGGATCAAGTGGGACTGAACTTTCCCTCTGACTAGAAGTAAATAGAAAACTGAATGTAATATATGAAACAACCGTTTTAGATACTGAGCAATAGGCAGAGCAGGCCTATAAAACCTGAGAAAGGAGGAACAAACTACACTGAGTCTATCATCACTCTAGCTTTCTGCACATTTTGGAAAACAATGCAGGGAAGGGAGAAACCTAAATATAGCACATTGGTCTTCTGAGTTGAGGATATCAAGAGACAAAATCTGCGGGAGGTTAAGGCAACTGAATTTGTGGGTAGAGTATCAGATAGGAGGAAGCTACACAGAAAGAAAAGAAAAAACAGCCTCCAACGACCTCTGCAGATGTGTAGGGTGAAGCTCCATCAGACAGGACAAAAAACCATTGCTCACACCTGCGTAATGGGAAAGACCTCAATGAACACCAAGAACACTCAGTAGAGACCTCATGGGTCATACGTCAGAGGTGGGACTGAACTAGCCCTGGAGTAAAAGTAGACTTGCCCTACTAACGGTGGGTGATTTTAGTGACCCAAACCAAGCATTTAACAGTAAACAAGTACAGCCAGATTAATTGGGATTGAAAGCAGCTTTAAGTAAAGATAAGTACCAAAAGCAAAGCAAAACTGGGTATCAAAATAACTTTCAGCAGAAATACTGGCTTTTCCACTTTTCAGGAGTGGGCTGATTCAGCACATACAATGTACAGTGTGGGGCAGAAGTAGGTTTAGAGTTTTGGGTATGCAAAACAGAGTTTATTCTCGTATTTTACTTGTTAATTATTGTATTTTTCCCATATGAACAACTGTAAGCCTACTTTTGCCCCACCCTGCACAGTCTTGTTGTTAATAAAAGTAAATAAAAAACTTGAAAAATAAATTTCAGAATGGTCAATTACTTGCCCAAATTGCTAAAGTTGTATGAATTGTTACCTCTACAGAAAGAGCAATTGAAATACTAAGCAAAGCCTATATAAAGAAAAATATTTTCTTACTACATTTTCATATTAAGCATTTTGATGTGGTGACACTCTGGAGAGTACACAGTTTTCTAGCTGGTTGTATCTCTAAATTTTAGAATGAGAAAAATGGAGGGGTTCACTTAAAAATTCAACTGATGCCAAAATGTCCTAGAACAGTTACTTTACCAATCAAAGGACACGAGTTAAACTCAGAGCCAATCTAAAATAACTTGCCCCACCTGAGAGAATAATACCATGAATGTTAATGAGTTCATTTCCGAAATGGAGAAAATGAGCACCTCTTTGTGCTAGGAGCGCAGTGGGTATCAAGATTTAACGAAGGTATAATTACCATTGATAGAAATTTCCTAAGAGTTACATGCAAATCAAGAGATATAATGCATCAATTTCCTTCCCATTGGCCTATAAATCCAGACTAAAGCTAGAAGTAATACAGAAGTTATTTTAAAGAAAACAACTTTTTTCAAATAAATTTTCTATCGGTTTTACAACAGAATTACTATTTCTTCATGGATTCAGATATGATTAGCAAAAGCACAAGGACTCTAACTAAATATTCTTAAGTGACTTAAAAGTGATTATGCTGTGAGGCTTTATCCAGCCTAATTATCCTCTTTGAAAAAAGGAAGAAAACTAAGCATAATGGTAAAGCTTAATTTTTACTTTTAGAATTAACAATGTTAAATTTATGTTCTAGCTCATGAACAATTAATTTTACATCCTATCATTTAATTTCAATTATCTTTAACCAGTTTTTTACTTAAATGTTCTTTCCTCAACTGCATAACAGATAAGTAATCAGGTAAGTAAAGCATAGAGTTTAATAAACTAGTCAAAAGATATTAAATATTTCTACAGGAGATTCTTGGCATGTCCATTGAAATGAAAGTCTTGTTAACCTTTACATTATATTTATTCAAGATTCCCAACATTTGTACATACAAAAATTTAAAGGCAGAAAAGAAAATCATCTTTGCAAATTATTTCCCAAGGGATAATTTTTTAAAAAGATTTATTTTACTTATTTTTAGAGAAAGGGGAATGGACGGAGAGAAACATGGATCAGCTGCCTCAGCCAGGCAGGTGCCCTGACTGGGAATCACTTCACCTCATGACGCCCAACCGACTGGGCCACCCTGGTCAGGGCCCACAGGAATAATTGTAGCTAAATAAAAAGTAATCTCGAATAATAATTTTGAAACTTTAAAAAAATATGTATGCCTTTGATAGTAAACCCCACCTCTGGAATGTATATACTAAAGAAAAATATTAAACAGAGAGATTTACATGAGGATTTTCATGACAGAGTTTTACTGACGACAAATAAGCAGGAATAGCTTGTATGTTCAAGACCTCGGGACTCACTGAATCATAGTGTGCCATTTGCCTATGTGTGTCAACAAAATAATGGAAGTGCATACAATAAAGTGTTGAAAAATGCTTATAACAAACACTGACTACGCCAAATGCTGATGAGAATGTGGAGCAGCAGGAACTCTCATTCACTGCTGGTGGGAATGCAAAATGGCACAGTCACTTTGGAAGGCAGTTTGGCAGTGTCCTTACAAAGCTAAACACACTCTTCCCATGCAATCCAGAAATCATGTTTCTTTTATTTTATTTTATTTTATTTCTTTTTTTTATTGTTGTTTAAGTACAGTTGTCTCCATTTTCCCCTACCACTCCCCTCTACCCCAGCCATAAATACCAAAGGTATTAAATACCAAAGGAATTAAACACTTATGTCCACACAATACTCTACATGTAGATGTTTACAACAGCTTCATCCATAATTGCCAAAACTTAAAAGC
This sequence comes from Macrotus californicus, assembly GCA_007922815.1. Taxonomy (NCBI): domain Eukaryota; kingdom Metazoa; phylum Chordata; class Mammalia; order Chiroptera; family Phyllostomidae; genus Macrotus; species Macrotus californicus. The sequence continues at coordinate 8,121 of VMDR010027070.1, forward strand.
ACCAAGATGTCCTTAAGAAGGTTTTCGGATAAACAGACTGGTATATCCAGACAACAGAATATTATTCTGCATGAAAAAGAAGAGCTCTCAACCCATGAGAAGACATGGAAGATCCTTGAATGAATATTACTAAGTGAAAGGAGCCAATCTGAAAAAAACTGCATGATTCTAACTACATGACATTTGGAAGCAGCAAAACCATGATGACAGTGAAGGGTCAGCAGTTGACAGGGGTGGGGGTAGATTGAGAAGGACGAATAGATGGGGCCCAGAGGATTTTTAGGGCGGTAAAAATACTCTGTATAACACTACATTGATAAATATATGACATTATGCATTTATCTAAGCCTATAGAATGCACAGCTGAAGAGGGAACACTAGTGTAAACACTGGGCTTTGAGTGGTAATAACGTGTCATTGCAGGTTCATCAGTTGTGATAAATATACCATCTGGCGTGGGGAGTGGACAATGGGGGACCTAGGCATGTGTGGGGGCAGGGGAAACATGGGAACCACCTGTTCCTTCTCCTTGATTTTGCTATGAACCTAAAACTACTCTCTAAAAGTATTTTTAGGTGATAGAAATGCAAAATGGAGCTTCTTACTTCCTTCTCTACATTGTTCTGTGTTTTGCAAATTTTCTATAATCAGGAAAAAAGTATTTTAAAATTTAGTCACAAGTGTGCATCTTCACCAAGCTTATAGTAAATTATAACCTACATGTAACATTTTCAGGGATAGATGAACAATAATAGTTTACTCCAATAATAAATTATTGCAATCTACCATACCCAAGAAAATATCTTCTTTCAAATGATGTAAATTATATATCCCAAGAAAATAAGATGAGTGGAAAATGCTTAAAAGCAGTCTGTTTCTCCTCTGATTACTAAGCATGGAAAATAACTTACTGGTATTCAGAACTTCTTATTGGCGTTACCACTCTCATTTTGCTTAATTCTTCCCGTTTATTCTCTTTTGTCGTCTTTGCACATGCCGTTTTTCCCTTTAGATTTATTCTGCTTTACGTCTGCTTTCCTTCCCCACTGATATTACACTCTCTACTACTTCTAACACCTTTTTTAACCCTTGTTCCACTTCTTAACTACTGCCAAACCCCGATGCCTACCCAGCTGTAATGCTTTTGGTGGTGTCTTAAGTTGGGCCTGCTTCATGATTGTTATATTTAAAGCACCCACATTAATATGCAATATTAAGTGAGGCGAGTGCTTATAATCCATTTTCCCCTTTCCCCAGAACAATTCTGGAAGAGTTTTTCCCCAGAACAAATTCCAGCAATGCCTCTGACCTGTGCTCCTTAGGGCACAGGCAGAACAGGAGAGAAATGCTTTAGAAGAACACACCTAGAGACACAAGGATCCAGAACTCTGCATCTATTTTGTATAAAGGACTGAGAATCAATGAAATATCATTAACTTAGGACCCCCTAATGCAAAATCTTTGGCAATATGGTCAGAGAATGCATCTAGATACCAAGAAAGAGTTAAACAAATTAGCAGCATAAACATCATTCTAAATAATATCAAAAACAAAAACTATTTTTTAACATTCTGAGAAACTCTACAAATAAACATTTATGCGCATCACCATCAACAGTTAGTAAGCTCCTGTTATTTTCAAGGCCTTAGTCAAAAATAAAATGAAGACACAAATTTTGCCCTCCAGTAATTTTCAGACTTGTTAATGGGACAAAAAAGATAGTTAAAAATAAGCTAAAATCAGTAATAAAAAAGTAGCATATGATGGGTGTGCAGACAATAAAAACATCAAAAATTCAGAATGAGAAGAGACCAGTGTAAAAGACTCTTGTGCAAAGGAGCTTTAACTGACAAAGGAAATGGCACTTAAGCTACGTGTTAAAGGAAAACAGTATAATCAGGAAGAAGGGGAGGTTTCAAGGAAAGAATAATAGCGTGAAACATCTACAGGCAAACCTCAAAGATATTGCTGGTTTAACTCCAGACCTCCGCAATAAAGTTGAGTCCCATGAATTTTTGGTTTCCCAGGACATATAAAATATATGTTTATATTACATCGTAGTCTATTAAGTGCACAATAGTATTATGCCTAAAAATGTACATAATTTAATTTTAAAATAATGTATTGCTAAAAAATAGTAGCTATCATCTGAACTTTTAGCGAGTCGTCTTTTTTTCTGGTTCAGGGTCTTGCCTCGATGTTGACAGCTGGGGACTGTTCAGGGTGGTGATTACTAACGGCTGGGGAGGCTACTGCAGGAGTTTCTTAAAATAAGACAACAAAGAAGTTTGCCACATTGGCTGACTCTTCACGACTGATTTCTCTGTAGCATGCAATACTGTTGGATAGCTCTTTACCCACAGTAGACCTTCTTTCAAAATTGGAGTTGATCCTCTCAAACCCTGTCATTGTTTTATCAAATAAGTTCATGTAATATTCTATATCCTTTGTTGTCATTTCCACAGTCTTTACTGGATCTTCACCGGAAGTAGATTGTGTCTCAAGAAACTACTTTCTTTGCTCATCCGTGAGACGTAACTCCTCATCCACTACAATTTCATCATGAAATTGCAGCAGTTCACTCACCTTTAGGCTCTATCTCTAAATCTAGTTCTCTAGCTACTTCCATCACATCCGCAGTTGCTTCCTCTGCTGAAGTCCTGAGTCATCCATGAGGGTTGGAATCACCTTCTTCCAAACTCCTGTTAATATTGATATTTTGACTTCTTCCCATGAATCACAAATGTTCTTAATGACATCTAGAATGGTGAATACTTTCCAAAAGGTGTTCACTTTACTTTGCCCAGATCCATCACAGGAATCACAATCTATGGCAGCTACTGCTTTATAAAATTACTCCTTGATCCATGGGCTGCAGAATGAATATTGTGTGAGCAGGCATGGAAGCAACATTAACCTCATTGTGCATCTCCGTTAGGGTTTTTGGGTGACCAGGTGCGTTGACAATGAGCAATATTCTGAAAGGAATCTTTTTTTCTGAGCAGCAGGTCTCCACAGTGGGCTGAAAATATTCAGTGGACCGTGTTGTAAACAGACATGCTATCATCCACCCTTTGCTGTTCCATTTAGAGAGCACAGGCAGTGTCAATTTAGCGTAATTCTTAAGGGCTCTAGGATTTTCAGAATGGAAATGAGCACTGGCTTCAACTTAAACTAACCAGCTGCATTAGCTCCTAACAAGAGAGTCAGCCTGTCCTTTAAATCTTGCAAGCCAGGCATTGACTTCTCTCTAGCTATGAGAATCCTATGTGGCTTCTTCTTCCAATAGAAGGCTGTTTCATCTACATTGAAAATCTGTTGTTTAGTAGTCACCTTCCGTAATTATTTTAGCTAGACCTTTTGGATAACTTGCTGCAACTTCTACATCAGCACTTACCTCTCTGCCTTGCACTTTTTTGTTTTGGAAACAGCTTCTTTCCCTCATGAACCAGCCTCTGCTAGCTTCAAACTTTTCTCCTGCAGCTTCCTCACCTCTCAGCCTTCACAGAATGGAAGAGAGTTGGGGCCTTGCTCTGAATTAGGGTTTGGTTCAAGGGAATGTTGTGGCTGCTGATCTTCTATCCAGACCACTACAACTTTTTCACTTTTTATGTTTCACGTGTTCATTGCAGTAGCACTTTTAACTTTCAAGGACTTTTCTTTTGCGTTCACTACTTTGCGATTTGACACAACAGGCCTAGCTTTCAGCCTGTCTTGGCTTTTGGCATGCCTTCTTCACTGCACTTAATTGTTTCTAGTATTTGATTTGAAATGAAAGACGTGCTAGTCTTCTTTTCATGTGAACAATTAGAAGCCACTGTAGGGTTATTAACTGGCCTAATTTCAATATTGTCCTGTCTCAGGGAATAGGAAGGCCAAGGGCAGGGAGAAAGACGAGAATGGACAGTTGGTGAAGCAGTCAGGACACAGACAACATTTATCGGTTAAGTTCACTGTCATATGTTGGTAGAGTGCATGGAGCCCCAAAACAATTACAATAACGCCATCAAAAATCACCACTGATCACAGATCACCATCACAAATATTATAATGAAAAAGTCTGAAATATTGTGAGAATTACCAAAATGTGACACAGAGGCACGAGGTGAACAGATACTGTTGGGAAAATGGTCTCAATAGCTGTGTTCAATATAGGGTTGCCACAGACCTTCATTTTGTAAAAAGCACAGTGTGTGCAAAGCGCAACCAAGTAAAGCACAATAAACAAGGCACACCTGTGTACTGTATGGCACTGGTGGCTACAATGAAATGCTCTATGGACCTGAAAGTAATAGTTCCATAAAAAAGTAATGGTTCCATAAAACATTCTATATATCAAATGCAATAGAAAAATTTGACTCTATTATTTAACTATAATATAGAAGGGAGGAACCCCCAAAATACAGAATTTATTTATAAAAAAATTGTGTATTTATTCTTACATGTTTAAACTTCAGTCCCCTGCAAAGTACTCTCCATTTGATGCAATATACCTGTCGAGATGTTTTTTTCACTGCTCAAAACAGTTTTTGAACTCGTTGATTTTGATGCCTTTTACTGCTTCTGCTGTTTTTTGTTTCACCTCTTCCACATTGGCAGAACATTTCCCTTTGAGGACTTTTTCCATTGAGGAAACAAAAAAAAGTCACTCCAGGCAAGATTGGGTGAATAGGGAGGGTGGGGCACGGAGGTCATGATATTTTTGGTCAAAAACTGAGGTATGGGCAGATGCCTCGTAAATCACCCATCATGAAATGGACAAACCCATCGAAAGAGTCTTCAGAAAACTTCACAAAAGCCTAATGCAGCCTCTCACAACAATGCCAGCTGGTACACTGATACAGATGGGTTCCTAGAACACTCACCTAGCGGGGCAAGCCTGTACTACAAGGGGCCCACCCTCCAAAAGATAAGTCTGGTTTCTTTTAGTCCCCCTCATGGTAATAATAGCAACTTACATGTATGTTTTATAGCTTATAAAATGCTCTCACATGTAAAAGTATATTATTAATTATTTAGTAGCAGCTTCTAATAATTTTAATTTATTAAAAATGCCTTCACATAGTTCTCTGTTTTAAATTTTATTTTGTTTATGATGTTGCTCCCGCTTTCTCTCCCCCTTCCCCCCTCCCCCCACCCCACTCTCTCTCCTCCCCAAGCCCATGCCCATGTAGTTGTCCACGCCCATGGGTTGTGCGTAAATGTCCTTTGGTTGGTCAGTTTGCCACCTCTCATCCTCTACCCCCACCTCCTCTTTGGCAGCTATTGTTTTACATAGTTCTATTTTATTCCTTTTTACACTTATATTAAAATAAGCCTTATTATGTGCATTTGTAACTGAAGAAATGTTCACCTAGATAATATTCCCTATGGTATTTCCTAATTAAAATTTAGGTTACCATGAAAAACTATGCAATGCAGAAATTTATTTTGAACCAAAAAACATAAGCAAAAAGCCACAATATTTTTAAATATCATAAAGTAGCATCAATAGTTTTAGAACTTAGAGTTATTGATACCGCAGTTTAAAATAAAAATGACAATGTGTTTGTATTTAAAATAATTTTAAAAATTGTACAGTGGCAGATGGATAGTGGACTTTGTGTGGTGATCACTTTGTAAG
>VMDR010027071.1:0-13742 GCA_007922815.1 Macrotus californicus
GGCTTTATTTTAAAAAATCATTCAAATAAGGTCATGTACAAAATAGAAAAAGACTCATGGATACAGAGAACAGGCTGACAGCTGTCAGGGGTGCTGCAGGACTGAGTGAGAAAGTGAAGGGATTCAGCAGAGAAAAAGAAAAACCCTCATAGACACACACAACAGTTGGTGATTATCAGAAGGACAGGTGGGTGGGGCAAGGTGTAAGAAGGTACAGGGGGAATAAATGTTGATGGAAGGAGACGTGACTTGGGGTGGTGAACACACAATACAATATACAGATGATGTGTTATAGAATTGTCCACCTAAAACCTATCGATATATAATTTTATTCACCAATGTCACCCCAGTAATTTCAATAAAAGTTTAAATAAATGCACAAATTGAAAAGGTCATGTATACGTTTCATTTAGAGAGAAATTTTATTTAAAATGAACATTTTTGCAGTGCTTAGTTACCCAGAACTTCTACCCAAGAAAGCATTCTGTAGCTTGAGCATTTTTAGCTGTGTGTGGCTGCTAGATGCAAGAAGGCTCAGTGATATCTTATCTAGTTTTAGAGATGATGTATTTATTACAAGCAATAAAAAATTTCAGAAACGGTTTTATAAAAATTCCCTCATATCCACATTTATTCCTTATTGAACTAGATAGAAATACGTATTCTCATAGACAACCCACATTTCTCTTGGTGGTTTTGGTTAAGATTTCAGTGGGATGAGAATAGCCAAACCCAAATGTAAAAATGTGCTTTATACTAAATCAAAGAACATTTAATATTATTCACAGTATCAAATTATATCACTATTACATAAAAGTTGAAAAATAAAACAATTATTTCTCTTCATTTAAATCTGCCACCTTAATATACGATAATAAGACTTGGAATGTTGGCTCAAAGACATGGCTCTTTTAAATAAGTAAGCTTTTTCACTGCAAGTCCAATGACTGATACATTCATATAACGCAGTGTGTCTCAAATTTTAGGGCGCATAAATAAAATCTGGAAAATTGTTAAAAAAAAGTGAATATTCATGGAATTCCTTCTCGACAGAGGAAGGAACTGTATAGGTCTCTGTAGGTCTGGATTAGGGCTGGAGTTTGAACTTGAGAGGTTAATCTAGCTGCTTTTAATGCACATTGTCCGCACATCCAACTGCGGAAACCACTGTGACCAGTCCCTTCCCTGGGCGTGCTATAGGTTCCTTATACCTTTGATGAGGCAGGAAGTATTGTCCAGTAATGAAAACAATTTTCCTGGTAAGGAAACAACCAAATTTTATCAATGCACAGAAAAAGGTTTATATTACTCTTTCTTTTTTGATGTTAATTACATTTTATTTGTAAACAAATTATTAGGCACATTAAATTTTAAGGAATAATATAAATACCTTCCATATACAGGGTCTGGGACAAATAATGCCCCTTTTTATTATAAAATCTGTTATTACAAAATCATAAGGGTGCAATTCTGTGATATAACAATATCACAGTCAAGCACACCATATGACTTTTTAGGTGAAATGTTCAAATTATAACTATAAATTATTACACCCATGTTATTGTCCTACCAACCATACTCAAGCAAAGCCAGACCCTGTATTTCCTAGAAATCAAATTGAACTTGAAAATCTTCATTTATAACTTATTTTTCTAAAGTTGATTACTTATTAGATTATATGTCTACTATATTTATGTAAATCATTCACATTGATTTTTTATAATAAAAATAATTATTATTATGTACAACATATCATATATGGTCCTTGAGTTGCTGGGTTTACAGCAATAAACAAAGTCCTCTCCCTGAGTACCTCCATGATTGAGTACTACCCAGCAGGGAGGGAAGAACGGCTATGAACATACTAATTACACATCAGGTAGCACTAGATGTTTTACAGAAATAGAACAAAGTTGGTTGTATCAAGTGCTGCAAAGGGCAGCTACTGTATATAGAGTTGTCAGGAATGGACTTTTTGTGGAAATGACACTTTACCAGCTTCCTGAATCAAGTGAAGGCAACCACCCAGACATCTGGGGGAAAACATCCACGTCCAGGGAGTAGCAATAAATAGCTTCTAAATCAGAAACAGGCTTAACAACAAAGACAATGAAAGAACATTGTGAAAGTAGCAGACTTAAAAGAAAAAAGTGGTAGAACAGACCAGTGACAAAACTGGTGACCTTATGGTCATTAAAAGGTTTGGTTTAATGTGTGTGGAAGGGGAAGATACTTGATTGTTCTAGACAGAAGCTCATTATTATGGGACCTTTCTGGAGGATAGAACATTGGGTGCAGGAGGAATGCCCAGACACCGGTCTGGAGGCTGTTGCAGTGACCTAGGTAAAGTTGACCGTGTGTTGGACCCGTGGGGCTGTGATGGTGAATATGAAATGGTGGATTATAGCTGGATTCTGGATTTATTTTCAGGGTAGATTGAACAGGATTTAATGATGAATTGGATGGGAAATATGAAAGAGATGAATGGAAAAAGGACTGAAAAGTTTGGCCTGAGAAACTGAAAGAATGGATTTCTATTCACCGAGAAATATGATTGCAATAAAAGCATGTCGAAGGTAGACAAATAAGAAACCCCATTATTTTCTACAGGTTGAGAAACCTGTTAGTTTGCCAGTGGGCATGGCTGGGAGGGTTTCCTCTGGCTGTCCAGGTTATGTTTACTCTTCAGCTCCCAGTGGTTAGTGTCACCACCTTGGACATTTAAGTTTTTAGTGGCTGTTAATGGCAGTTTACAAAACCAGTAAATACTTGGTCTTAAGCCTAGATTCTGAGGTGGTCACCATGTAAAACTCTGTACCAAATAAATTCGTATTAATTTCTACCTTTCATTTCTGTTTTTAAATAATCCCTCTATTAATAAAAAAGCAAAACTCCTACCCTTCAGAGTTTTCTTACCCTTTTCCCAACCCACACACATGCGTATACCCACACAGCACACACCCCAAATTACCCCTACACACCTTTAGGCACACTCTTCCTCATAAATATTAAACTGTTTTAAGTAACAATTTATTTTTGTTCTTAGATACTATTTCTTATAACATTTTTACTCCATTGAAGCTCACTTAACTAGATATATAATTATAGAAAATAGAATTTCAAATTTTATTTATATGTAATTATCATTTAAGTTAAGAAATGGTAAAGCAGGTATTAACCTGAAATTTGGGGATTTTTCTCTACAGTACAAACCTTATATTTCCCATTCCCTTCTTTTTAAATAAAAGCGAAACACAGTTAGGGCTAACATTCACAAATATAAATACGTTCTACTTTAACAATGAAAAGGAAAAGAGATAACTTTGTAGAAGCCAATGGTGATATGGCTATAGAAATATTTGCTTGTAAGCAAAGCAAAATCTTTTAAAACGAGTCATCATGGTTAGTGTTTGCTGAAACGTACTACACACTATGCATTTCTCTGAGGGATTTAAGTGAATGATCTTGTTGAATCCTCACAAAGATCCTATAAGCCTCTTTGCCCTATCCTTCATTTTTTTAGATGATAAAACATTGAGGCACCAAGATGTTAAGAGACCACAACACACTGTTAATAGGTAGAGCCTAACCAAGTCCTCACTTCATCTCGCTCCGTCATCTGTTTTCATAAACATTAGGCTTTACAAAGTTAAACAATGAAAAAGTACTTCTGTAAATGTTCAGTTTTGATAGACAGCTTTATGTTTAGATGGTTAGCAACTGGAAAACAGTGGGGTTGGCCCCTCTGGGTGCCATTTGTCTTAGGATTCTTTCAGTTATTTTTTATTAGCCTTCTAAAGTCAAGTCCTGTCTTCAAAGAGGAATTTCCTAACCACTTGATCAGGAAACTTTCCCTCACCTACTATGTATATGGGTATTTATTATTTTTTATCATGATCTTGTATTCATTTTCTTCACAGTACTGCACATGCTATTTATGTTTATTTGTTTGAATACTTGTTGATTGTATTGCCTTCTTCTCTAAAATGTAAGCTTCTTTGTTTTTCCACGTGTAACAGTTGTCAATCACAGCATCCTGCACATTACAGATGAGCAATAATTACTTAATGAATTAATGAATTAAAAGTGCCACTTTGCCTTACTTTTCAGTTCTTGGTGTTAAAGGGGACTTATTTTGATTGGCAGATGTGGGTCAGAATGTGAGAAATTAAACAGATATTCTACAAACTAAGTTAGCTCAGTAGCCACTTGCTGCAAACAGATTTAGTGTTTGTACCAAAATTATCCCAAATGGTCAATTAAGAATCTTTCTTAAAGTCTCATCATCACCTCACACTTGTAATTTAAACAAGACATGCTCTATGCAGCTTAATGGGTTTCTCTACTCAGTGAATCTTCTCTTGTCACTCATGCCCTGGACCTAAAATCTTAATATCTAAGCTTCATTTCTGAGTCCTCTTTATTTCTTGCCCCAATATGCTCTCAGAAAACTTTACGCGCTCATTTATCTGTAAGTCTCTTCTTGAGTGGCAAATATGTATAATGTCTTAGAGTATTTTAAAAACTCAGATCTTATCTCTGAGCATACACAAGATGTAATATCTGTGAGGCTTAGATTTATCATCTACATGAAGGGATTGATATTCTCTGATTCTAATAGGTGTTACAAAATTTATGCAATGATTCAAACTAGAGCTTTGAGATTTGATTGGAGTTTTACCTTTTCTACCTAACAATTTTAAGTCTCCAAACAATATTTCAATCTATAAACCTGAAAATTAGAATAATACCTCCATATTTCATATTCATATAGAGTGAAATGTGTACTTCCTGGCACACAATAGGAGTTAAATAATTGGTAGCTAGTTAAGAGCTTGGTGACTCAATGGGAAAGTTGAACACACAAATATGAGCACAATACAAGATTATATGCAGAATAATAAAAGCTTTATATTCATAGTGTGGTCACAAGAGAAGGGAGTAGCCAATTCTTACAAGGAGGGGTTTCTTTACAAGATGAGAAAATTCAACTGAATTTTGAAAGACCTGATGGATATATATTTTATGAAGAGAAAGCAAATGAAAAGCAATGAGAAATAGTACAATGATCTTTGAATTGAACATTGGATGAAAGTAAAAAAAAGGAGAAAAGGAGGAGGGGTAAATATGCTTGTTGATGTTGTTGATGTTGGACCAATCAGGAAGGACCTTATGGGGCATAATAAGAAATATGATTTGATTTTTACTGAGATAGTAAACAGTTGGAGAATTTAAACAAGGGATTCATCTATTCACTAAAAAAACTGTTGTGATATTGTGATTTATAAGAAGAAATATATGCTTGATCTTTGTCCCTTTTTCTGGCACATAGTTCCTAAAACCATTTGAATGTCTTAAGTGTGGAGAGCTAAAATATGTCTTTGGTGTGTTAGTGGGGTGATTTTTGGATCCCACTTCAGGAGAACCAACAATGTGATTATAAGTTTGGAATTTTAAGTCCCATCCCTGACCTCCAGGGAGGGGAGAGGGACTGGAAGTTGGGTCAAGAACCACTGACCACTTACTTAATCATTCACACCTATGCCATGTAATGAATCCTCCATTAACAACCCAAAATGACTAGGTTTGGAGGGCTTTCTCATTGGTGAACATGTTGACATTGGGGAGATGGGTGCTTCTGGAGAAGGTTTGGATGCATCATGCCCTTTGCCCATGCATCTCTTCTACCTGGATGTTGCTGAATTACATCCCTTTATAATAAGTCAATGATCTAGTAATATAAATGTATCTCTTGAGTTCTATGAGCTGCTTTAGCAAATTAATTGAACTCAACGAGAGGGGTGTTAGAATATCCAGTATATTGGGTTGGCCAAAAAGTCTGTTTAGTTTAATTTTGTATTTTTTTTTGTAAAATAAAAGACAGTTTTCATTTTCACCAATAACTTTATAGATTTGGATATTTTCAGTATATTGGCTATCTCCCACATGGTATAACGTTGATTGTTCTCAGTGTCTCAATGTGATCTACCCAACTGTGGAGCATTGTCCAGTGACAAGTCTCCAGCACAAAACTTTACAAACCACTTTTGATACATTTGATCAGTCACAGCACCTTCTCCATACATTGCACAAATCTGTTTTTGTGTTTCAGTCACGTTTTTACCTTTCTTGAAATAAAAAAGTATACTATGCTGGAAATGTTGCATATTTTTTTCATCTTCAATATTAAAATGACTACACAAAAATTCAATTTTGATGTTTTTTTTTAAATGCATGCTGATATGACAGCTGTCACAATGCAATCTAACAGAATTGTTTCGAATGAAGTTAAAAACAACTAAGCACTACTAGAGCCATCTTATGGAAAAAAAAGAACAAACTTTCTGGCCAACCCAATATATATTGTTAGTTGGCCAACCCTTTAACCTGTAGAATCTGACACTACTTCTGATTAGATATTGTCAGAATTTAGTGGACTTATAGCATACCTAGCTGATATCTGAGAATTGTTGCTAGTATGGCAATATCCCTGCCTACCCCCACCCTTGAAATTGGGTGATCAGTAAGTACTTTTATTGTTAAGCAGCCAAGTTATTCCTAAGTGGAAGTGTAGTGGCATCTTCTAGGTTCTAGGATGGCTTCACAAAATTCAGCTGATGAGAAATAGTAAACCCAAGTGAATTTTGCAACTAGATTACTCATAGAACACATGGAGCATGCACTCCATGTTTGTATCACTACATTACCCAAGTCCCACAGGCATGCTGCAGAGGCGGGCTCAAACAAATGTTGTAATGTTTTATGTAAGGTGGCCCATGTCAATGCTTAGGAAATTCCTATTCTTATAATGTGACTGCTAGAAAGAAAACTGCTAATCTTTCTCTTCAGAAAGAAACTTTATTTTGAATACCCTGAAATGTAAGCAAGTTTTCTATGGCTTTACTATCTTGAAATATAAATCAATTTAAGAAAATATGCTATGAATACCTAGGCGTGAAGAAATGTGAGACTCATTGAAATTTTCTTCGCCTAAACAAAAGCACTCTTGAGCAGACATTTAAATTAAAGCAAGGGGTTTAGCATCAGAAAACCTGAAAAAGATTGCTCTAGGATGTGAGGACAATAAATATAAAGCTCTGGAGTCACATAAAATCACTCAGTAGAGAAAAAATGAGAAGTTATGTTTGACAAAAGCAGAGTAAATAAAGCATATAGTGGTAAGAAACTAACTCAGAAAGATAGGCACAGGCAAAATTACATAGAATATTTATTATCAGTTTTAATGTAGACCTCATGTAGAGAGTCATGGGAAGCTATTTAAGGGCTTGAGTAATGGAATGGCAAGATTTAAATTAGATTTTCATAACTTCACCCTGGGTGCCATGTGGTTGTATAATTTGAGGAAAAATTACCCTCTAAAGAAAATGAAAACATTATAAATCTGAAATGATTGTGGCATGTAATGCATTGGTTAGATTCAATATGTTTTGAAATCATAAATGATAGAAGTTTCTGGCAGATGGAGTATAAACGAATAACTGTAGTTAGGAATGAAACATTATTTTGGATTAAGTGCTTAGGTGAATTGATTTGCTGTTATTACCATGGATAACACTACACTGGGGAGCGGGTTCAAGGAAGCTATTTGGATAGAAGGTCCATATTATCCAAATCAACATCTCCATGGGATTGAATAGAAATGTATTACCAACTACACAAAGACAATGACTAAGTGTAAATGAAGACTGTTCTGGCTAAACGGGGCGGGGAGGCACCTATAGTCACAATGGCTTAGATATTGGAGATGTTTATTAAGTATTCAGTTGTAGAATTCAAGTTGGGGGTTGGATAAAGGAGTCCAGTGTTCAGCAGAGAGATGAGATGGAGATATGATTTTGGAAGTCATCGATGAATGAATAATGTATAAAACCATGAAAACAGTAACCAAAGGGGAGGTGGAAGGCGATAATAGGGGAAAGGGGAGAAGGATTTTCAGGAACAACTATAAAGGACACATGGACAAAACCAAGGGTGGGTGGAAGCAGGGGAGGGAGGTGTGGATGGTTGGCGTCGGCAGTGGGGGAGTGATGGGAAGTAAATGCAGACAACTGTAATTAAACAACAATAAAATAATTTTAAAAATAAATAAATAAAATGCAAATAAACATAATGAGTACCTACAAAAAATAAAAATAAATAAAATAAAACCGCAGGAACAAATATTAGCAGCTTGAGAATTAATGTAGATAGAAAAAATAATCCAGAAAGAGCTCTGAATAAGTCCAACTTTTAGAGTTTAAGAAGAAAAACTTGTAGCAAACAGGAGACTAACCATTCTCAGCAGAGAAAATGGAAGATTGTGGGCCCCACAAAAGCAGATAACTTTTTCTGTTTGATTTATTAATGTATCCTGGGCTCCTAAAAGCATGGTGGGCACAAGGTATTAAACATCTTTTATAAATACTGTTGACTGCAAATAGATTATTTAATTTGGTGTGAAAACCCATGAGATGGATAAAACATTAATAAATGCTCCTTTTACAGTTTTCTCAATAATATTTTATCACCAAGGCCACTTAAGTATGAACCAGGCAAATGCAAACACGACAGTAAATCATTAGTCAGTTATCATGAGTCATGTTTGCATAAGGCCAGCAAAACCAAAACAAATAAGCCCATTTAATTGGTTTGTTCAAAATCTATTTATAGAAAGAAAATATTATAAGCAAGCCTAATATGTTTATTTAATATTGATGATATAATTTACATGTAATAAATTTTAAAGTTTCTATATTTTTATTTTGCTGAGTTTTATAATTGTGCATACCTATCTACCACCATCCAAAATTAGATATAGAACAGTTGCTTTGTCTTTGTTTTTGACCCGGGAGTCTCATGTCTTCTGCTAGCATCCATGAACCGTGCCTGGCTGACTTGTTAGCTTTCCAGCAAAGCAAATCCTAGATACTTCTCAGTTTAACCACTAACGACTAAATACATAATGAGAATGAGTCTATTTGGCATGAAGCATAACCACTACATTTGGTGCATGGCCTACATGGTAGAAACTATTATAGTTTTTAATTGTTTGTGGTTCTTCTGAAACTGATCTGCCCCCACAGCCAGGATTTTAATTAATAACAATCACATCTTTGAGGGAATAGCAAAAATTAATAACACTTAAGGAAATAATAGATATAGGAGTGATAGTCCTACTCTATCTCAATTTAATTCACAAGTCCAGATCCTGCAAAAATCAGGCAGTATATAGAGCAAAAAAGTTAAATTCCATTATCTAAAGCAAGTAGCAACTCTAATTTCAGACTCTACCAGATGCAGTAACTATGCTAGAGAAAATTAACATTATCATAGATACATGATATCAGGCCATAGATTTATCAAATTTAATTGTTTACATCTCTATTTGGAGAGAGTATCAGAGTAAGGTCACATTTACTTGGAAGAGATAACGACATATAGTTACAGTTTGCCCAGGGCTATGTTAACTCTGTTGCTCTGTTCCATATTATCCAAAGAGATCTAACCGTTTGAATATCTCACAGACTATCGCTGGTGCACTGAATTGATGATATCATACAAATAGTGTATCAGAGACCTTGGTAAAACGTGTGCTAATATAACCAGTCAGCAGACTCACCTACCTTGATATCACCATTACCATCTGTCAGGGCAACTCAGGCATTTACACTTTGCTTAACTTGGGCCATAACTTTCTCCAGGTGTCAAGGAAACACCCTAGCAGGAATTCCTTTTCTGCTGTTATTTCTCAGTGACATTTGCTGGTTCATAATGGAATATGCTGGCAAGATCTTGCAATTCCTTTTGACTATAGTTACTTTCCACCCTTAACCGGTTCAACATGCTTCCAGTCTGCTAATGACAGTATAACTCTTGTTTTGGGCTTGGTAGTAAGGAAAGTAGCTCCAGAGAGAGTCACCTGTTGCCTTGTAGAGAAAGGCCTTACTCATCTTGTATGAGAGAGTACTGCATTGTACTACACAGAGATGGCCCACCTCTTTAATCTCTGAGTGATGCGTACACCAAAAGTCCTCAGGGTTCTCTGTGGAAGTATACCACCACAAATTTAAGGATACCAGATTTTACAAATTATGCCCAATGTTAGCACACCAACCAGACTTGACAAATGTAAACATCTCTGGTCTTCTATGACTCGGATCCTGACTTATATCGTTATCTCAGTCACTCTTCCATTGTAGGAACTAAGGGCTTTTTTACATGCTACCAAATAGGATCTTAGGTTCATACCCTGGACCTTTAATTGTTTAACTGTCTTCAGTTGCTTCCTAATCATTCCACTGCAGGACACTAATGTAATTAGTAGAAAATGAGCAATTTTGTTGCCCTTGTAGACATTATTTTCCCTACAGCTTTCAAATGTCTATATCATCTTACCAAGCAATCAAGGCATCTCCTACCATTCGAAGGTTTTCCCAGGTTGTCACTGAAAAAAATCTTCCCAAAATAGGCTGCTACCTTGTGCATCCCTGCGCTCCGTATTGCACTCAGGATGGAGTCTTCCCTACCAGATGGATAATGAGAGATAGCCTTAAACCTCGCCTTCCTTCCTGTTTTCTCAGACCACTCTCAGCGTCACATATGTTAGTTCAGATGAAAAAAAAAAAAAACCACAAAAACAACTCCAACAGTAGATTAGATGGGATATACAAGTTTTGGGGGATGAAAAACATCTGTGAAAGATAAAAGATGAGAAAAGAGCAAAGCAGCCCCTATCAACCAGGAATTGCCCTGATGCCATCAATCAGACCTCACCACTGGGCCGGGTCATACTGTTGCTATAATCTGGCCCAGTGGTCAGAAGGAGACTGGGCTGTTCTGCTGAAATGAACAATCTCACAGAACATCAATATCAGTCAAGTTCAGTCTGTGACTATGATCAACCAACATTAAAACAAGCCTGTGTGTATTAGTCTGTCTGGGCTGCCATGATGAAATATCATAGATGGGAGCAGAGGGTTGAAACAACAGGAATTTGTTCTCACAGTTCTGGAGTTTAGAAGTCCCAGAGAGAGGTGCTGGCAGATTTGGTTGCTGGTGAGAACTCTCCTCTTGGCTTGAAAATAGTGCCTTTTTTATCGTGCCCTCACATGGACTGTCCTCTGTGTATACTTTAGAGAGCTCTCTGGTGTCTTTTCTATTTTTTGGAGGTACTAGTCCTATCAGATTAGATCCCAACCCTTATGACCTTATTTAACTTTAATTATCTCCCTGAAGACCTTATCTCTTAAAACAGTGACATCTGGAGTTATAGCTTCAACATATAAATTTTGATGGAAATCAATGCAGTTCATTAAATTCCATAACATGAACATTGTCTAAGCCACAAAATAGAAAATATCACTGTAACATAATAAGAAACACATATTTGGTCTCTGGTCCCATTTTCTGATAATATGTGGTCCTTGGCCCCATTTCCTGACATTTAACCCCCAACACCTAGGAATTTCTACTCTTTGTGTATTAATGTGCTGACAGGTGTCAGATTGTTACCGAATAGCAGAGGATGCTGGGCTGGTTGACAGGGGAAATAACCATGTGGTCAGAGGGTTGGAACTTTCATTACTCTCCAGCCCTCCCCTGCAGGTTGAGTTAATCTTTAATGACCAATGAATTGATCATCATGCCTACTCAATAAAGCCTCTATCTACAAAATCCTCATCTGAATGGATTTGTGGAGCTTCCAGGTTGGTGAACATATGGAGCTGCTGGAAAGGTGGTGGCCACCTGCAGAGAGATGGAAGCCCTGCACCTTCTCCCCTATACCTTGCCCTGTGCATCTCTGCCATCTGGCTGTTTCTGAGTTGTACTCTTTTATCACAAACCAGTAATCTAGTAAGTAAAGGTTTTTCTGAATTCTGTGAGTTGTTGTAAGAAATTATCAAATCTGAGAAGAGGGTTGTTGGAATCTATGATTTATAGACAGTTGAATAGATGCACAATTAAGTGACAAACTAGACTTACAATTCCTGTCTGAAGTTGAGTAGGGCAGTCCTGTGGGACTGAGCCCTCAACCAGTGGGGTCTGCATTAACTCCAGTTACTCTCAGAATTAAGTTAAGTTGTAGGACACCCAGTTGCTGTCTGGAAAGTGGGAGCATTCATTGGTTTGGGGAAAAGGCCCACATATATGCTGTCAGAACTGTGGTGTGAGTGTCTAAGAAACAGTTTTTTTCCTCCTTTCCATCCCTGTTTTTTAGCTAATCTGAGTGTCTATTGCTTCTTTAACAATTATAGCTTTATCCTTTCCATAGTTTTCCCTTCTTATAGACGGGATTAATTAAAATATTCCATCATAAAATTACCCTACTTCCTGAAAATATCCAATACAGAGCTAAGTCACACAATTTTATTTCTTCTCTAATTACCTAAAACAAGTTCAGATCCTATGATATTTTTTTTCTAATACCCTATAATTAAGACACACAGTTTTCTTCGATGTGCTTTTCTCTTCTTGGAATGAGTAATAACCCACATTTTCAACTATAGTTTTGCTCCTGGTGGATTTTGACTATAAGACATTGACAAATTCGAAAGGGAATATGAGCAGCCTCAGAGAACCTTTGGTCCACAATGCATGTCTGATATATATGAGGGGAGAGAGGAAAGGAAGGAGCCTTGGCTGTTAAGGGACTGAGGATCTAGTGCATTTCTGAGTAAATCTCATTTAGGCAAATGACATAAAGATTGGCCATTAAAGGAGTCTTTAATTTTGCAAGGCTTGTCTCAGCCTTTGGTTGGAAGCAGTCTGGGGGAGTGCAGCCACAGTGTGCATATTGGGATAAATCTAACTGTAGGGCAGCTGATGGTCATTATTCAACTACACTCCTCACAAAAGCTTCTCTTAATGGAAGATCTGACTGACATACCTCCACGGACACTATGGAGAGCAAAGAGGTAACAGTCATACAAACTACAAGGCCAAAATGTTATCATTGATGTAAGGCAGTATAGTTTGAGAACACTGATACAAATAATGATTCAAGAGCAATTTTAAAAGATATTTTTGTTAAAACTTCACATCTGACTGGATATTGGGGTATAGAAAATAGGAGTTATTGATGGATAACAAAAAGCTTGAAGTTTTAGTAGCTGGGAGAATGGTAAATTTCAAAATAATAATGTTAATGTTTATGATATGAGCAATTCATGGAAGACATGATGAGTTGACTTTGAGATTCTGGAGGGATTTGTAAGGCAAAATTATAGAAAAATATTAAAATATATGAGTGGGGATTATGGGAAAAGTTAAGTTTTTTTTAAAAAAAGAGAAGAAAAATCTAATATAAATTTATCTGGAGATTATAGTTTAAACGATTAGTGGTAAAATAACTAAGATACTATAGAAAGAAAAACGGATGTAAGAATTATGTCACAGTGTGGAAAAAACAGCAAAAGTAAAGATGAAGCAAAAGGAGGAAATATTAACAAAAACCAAAAAGGAATCCAAAAGTATGAAGAACAAGGCTCATTTAGAATCATACAATGACAGGGAAACTGTGTGTAAATTAGATGAATAAAAAAGGTGTCAAATTCTTCAGGGGAAATAAGGACAAGACTTATTCATTTACTTATCAGAGAATCATTTGTATTCATTGAACAGTATCAACATGGAGATCAAAGCAGAGGATGAGATATTTTAGGGATAGAAAGTATTTTCTGATGTTTAATCAGAGCCCACTAGGATTAGAAATAGAGCTTCCTGGATTTTCCCCACAATAGCTA
>VMDR010027072.1:0-13740 GCA_007922815.1 Macrotus californicus
TATTCAACTCTGCTAAAGAGAAGATTGAGCTTCAGGCAGGTTGACTCATGGACAAGATCATTTCAATCCCAAATGCCACACTCCTTTTTGTAGGGTGGGTGGGTGCTGTAAGCCGTTTTTCCTCCAACTACTTGTTTGTTCCATGATCATCGAGCTGGCCTGATGATCTTCTCTCTGGCTTCTGCCTTAGAGATGCCTTGGCTTACTTCCCTTCCTTTATTGGGCTCTCTTTATCCTCTCTTCTTCACCTTATACTTCCCCCCTCAATGTTTATAACCATTTGGGACTTTGCATTTGTATGATTACCAATGTATGTGTCAGAGACTACCCTGAAGGTCTCTGAAGGAGGGGGTTCTGTCTCTGTCACTCTCATTGCTGTGGCACAGAAGGTGATGCACAGTGGGCACTCAGTAAATGCTGCAGAAAGAATGGGCTAAGGGGAGATTCAAACCCAAGTGTGTACAACTGTTGAGTCATGGATTTTCCCATTGCAGGAGTGTTTGCAGCGTTACCGTGCTCAATGTTTGCAAATGAAGTTTACGTCCTGGTGGCTACATGTGTCCTATCCTATGGCCTATACTGTCATATGAAACTAGATTGGAAGCTTATTGAAAGCAGATCCCATAGTTTATGTTCATAGTAAGAAAAGCATATAGTTGGTTCATCCTCAATAAATACTAATTGGTGGAGAACTGATCCAAAGTTTAATCTATGACAGAGAATTCTCTGTTTCACTAAAGCCATATTCCTTTCGCTGTGCCTTGACATGCTTTGTTGTTGTGTTACAGTGACTGACAATTATGTCACCAGGAACTGCTTGGTGTTAATGTTTTATTTTTTTCTCCTTTATTCTCAGACATTTGGAGTGATCCAGCTTTCACATCCTTGAAAAGGTGAATGGCACTGTCTGTGGCAGGCTCCCTATTGTTATTAGGTACCACACAGCTCTGAAAGCAATACAAAGATCCAGAGCACTCAGACTGAAAAATGAGTACTGTACTTTCCACATTTAAAAGAGAAAGAGTTACATGTTTTTGGAGTTATATACATTCTTTATCCCATTTATAAGATTCCGAACCCATGGCTGGGTACAAAGCAGGAAATTTAATACCATTCTGCTTGTAGGTCTTTGCTGTTTTTTTCTTTCCACCTCCTAACCTCCCCACCCCACCCCTTCTGTTCCTTTTGTTCTCCATAGTTTTGTGCTAACTTCAGAGCTGCAGACATGTCATAGATCACAGATTTATATATATGAGCTAAGAGCAGGAATGCGAAAATAATTTCTTTCTCAGGCCTTAAAGATGGATGGTGGGTCAAGACACTCGAGTTCATAGCCAAACATACGAAGGCCCAGAGCAACATGGCAGGAATTTGAGCTGAGAGTGCCAAAACTGCTTGTTCAGCACGAACAAGAAAGAGGAGAATCAATATAATCTCATATTCTTATTAAATTTAAAAAAGGAGTAATGCCAAGGTTAAGACATGAACTGACAAGACTCAAAACAAGGCAAAACAAGACAAAGCAAAAACAAAACACACACAACTCAGAGTTTTTCTGATGCTTCATCTTTCTTTGCAAGTATGTGAAAGAATAAATATAAGTCTCACGGCATGAGTTATAGATGAAGTATCTGCCTTTAGCTTGGAATTTCCTGGCATTTTTCAGCGTGTGACACAAACTTGATGTGATTAAACAAAGGCTTTTCTCCAAATTTAAAGTTTTTTTTTTCCAAAGCTGAATCTAATACACTGTAATTTTTTTTTAAATGGGAGCAGATGCCTCTGTTCTACAAACTGGTTACCAGACTGTGAGAAAGAAAAGAAAAGCAGGGGCCTATTCTGGTAGAGGCTAAGAAAAAGTCCGCCATATTTGCCCTTGCAAACTGCATACTGTCCTCAAGTTCTGCAAGGCACAGCACATGTTCCTCCACACAGTGAGGTTGGGGCAGACGGGGACTTCCCTTAGGTCAGATTTTGCTTGGACTCACTTGGAGGAGTACACTCTAGAAGCACAGGCTTGGAGTCAAGTTCAGCGAGTAGTCCATAGGAACACCCTCCCCAAGAAAAGAAAGTCAGAAGGCACCTCTACAGAGAAGTACAGGGTTGTCAAAATCAGTATTTCCATTAAGTTTCTTTTCTTTCTTTCTTCCTTTTTTTTTTTTTTTTTTTTTGAGAGAGAAGTGAGCTGGAGAAATGGGGAGAGGTGAACTGAATGAAGTTGTTCTGGGGACCTCCTAGGGGTCTATATGTTAGGACACAGACAGCCAGGATTCTCCGCATCCTTGGTATTGGTCAGGTAGGGATGGGATACAGGACCAGCAACTGCTAAGCATAGCCCCCTATCCCTAACATAGTGATTGTTACCACCACTAAGGGGCAAGGATTGGACTAGGATACC
The DNA here is from genome assembly GCA_007922815.1 of Macrotus californicus. Lineage (NCBI taxonomy): Eukaryota > Metazoa > Chordata > Mammalia > Chiroptera > Phyllostomidae > Macrotus > Macrotus californicus. The sequence goes on from VMDR010027072.1 coordinate 2,399, forward strand.
AGGGACCAAGCAACCAACAATAAATAGTGGAAGAGGGAAACTGGATCAGAAATAGACCTTACCCAAGTCCTTCCTCCTTTAGGGGAGCATAAAGGGAGCCAAGGGATTCTTCTTGTTTTCCTTTCAAGTGCAGTCATTTTGAACATAAGTAGTGAAGGTATGTATATGGTCTAAATGGCTCTGGAAAAGATCTCATGCTTCCAAATTGTCCCATTGTTGCAGTATCACTACTTAGAGATATATTTGCAATAGTAAATAATTCTTTAATAGTAATTTATAATAATAGTTTAATAAGTAAATAATTCAGTGAACAATTCTGGTGAGTGTTGGAGGAAAGGGATTTACATCTCAGCGTAGAGTCATTTAATAAAATTATTTTCTCTACCTGTAGATTCAGCTCTACAAAGGAAAGGAAAGTATTGATGGATGGGTGGATTGAGGATTTGTTTCAATGGCTTATGGCTAGAACTCGAAGAATTCTTGTTCTAGCGGTGTGACAATGCTCACGTCACCGAGCATGCTGGGGCTCAGGCTTTGTGTGTGAGAGAAGTAAGTGTGTGCATACAAGTGGATACAGTGGCTAACGTGGATGAGCTCTCAGATTCCTCCTAGGCTGGACATTCTATGATGCTCTAATGGAGAAGTGATTCTTGAGAAGGAGGCAGAACGCAGGACATGAGGGCTGACAGGTAGCTTTGAAGTGGGGCTGAGTATTTAAAATAAGTGATTTTCTATTGCTAAAGACCCCAATTTCATAAAAACATTTTTTGTTTAATCTATACTTATTTATTGATGAGACATGTTCCTTTGGACTTAATATTTACAAAGAAATTCTATCCACAGTTTGGTGTGTGTTGGGAGTGGGGAGAGAGATTTGGTCATTACCTTGTGGCTCTTCTGGAGCCTCACTCGTGATGTAAATTTTTGCTAGTTAGTGCACAGATTCTTGACTTCACACACTGCAATGACAAACTAGTGGCATACATGTGAAAACATTAAAACTTCAAGAAAAGCTCGACTGAAAAATTGAGAATTGTTTTGCACTAATATCAACTTTTTTTGTAATTGGTTTAATTATCCACTCACTTTTCTGAATATTTATAAACCATCCATTCAATAAAGGAATTATGTATAAAAATGTTACATCAGGAACTTCACAGTATTTTGACAGTTTAAGCACCAAAGATCATATGGTCCTTGACACTCACAGTTCAAACCGAATCGTCTAAATGTTGTGCTAAAATGTGCTAAAATTGATTTAAGGCTGTGCTCTAGTATTTGACCTGTGAAAGCATTTGAAAGCCCCTAAAACATAAAGCCTGTAAGTCCACAGAAGAAGCCCAGTCTAACACACCATCACAGACCATCTTAACTGTAAAATGTTAATAATGTTAAGGAATTAGCTATAGAAAAATAATTGCAATTTCCCCTAATAGCTTTAAAAAATGATGGGCCTGGAAGAATTACAGGAACCCAAAGGAACTGAAGTGAGAAGACAGGGAGGTTTTACAGAAGAGCAGAATAACTTAGCAGTGGGGTATCAAAGATGACATGAATCAAAATTAGTCACTCCCTTTTAATGTCCCTAAAGTGCTTTTCTTGGCGCCTGTTACAACCATTGCCAAAGACTTCACCTGTAATCCATTCAGCTGTGGACATGACTGTCTTTCCAATGCTCTAATGACTTCTCAAGGGGAAGAGCATTGCTGCTTATTTCTATCCTGTCTGTAGTATTGTTGCAAAGATTAAAATGCTGATAACTGAAACCACTCATGCCTATTACTCTCTGAACTATCTTTACCGACTACTTGAAATTTTCACTCTGAAGTATAATAATCATCTCCAACTTGACATAACTCCTCCATAGAATGCATCCTTTCCACCTTTACCTCTCCCAAGTCTGTTGTTTCCCTTTTCAGTGGCTGTCATAACTCTTCTAGTTTCTCAGGCCAAACACCCAAAGCTATTCTTGATTCTTTTTGCCACTCACTCCCTGTCTTCCAGGTTTTCAGCACCACCTGGAAAACTTATCCTGAAATCACCCAATGTTCTTTATCTCCAAAGGTCACTTTAATTGAAACCAGCTTCACCACTGTGGTGGTGTGTCCCAGCTTCCACACTTGTCCTGGCCAAGCTGTGCTCCATGGAGCAGCCTGAGTGATCTTCTGAAAATTTAGACCTGGGTGTGTGACATCTGTGCAAGACCCTCCACCGGATTCCTATTGTACTTAGAATAAATCCCCAAATGATTTCTGAGGTTCTGGAGCCCTGCAGACCCTGGTTTGTTTTATTTTTATTTTTGACCTCCTCAGTACCACTCTGCCCATTGCTTACCATGCGCCAGCCACACAGGCCTCTTCCCTATTCTTTAAATACAAGGCTCAGTCATGTACTTGCTTTTTTTATAGCTGTGAATATTCTGCTCTGTGAACCTCAGGGCACTGGCTCCTTCACATAGGTCTGGTGTCAGCCTAAATATCTACTTCACAGCTAGGTCTTGCCTGACCAACCTGCTTATATCAGCGCCCACTCCAATACTCTGATCTCTGTTATGTCCATCCGTTTTGTTCTGTTTGCAGCATTTTTCAGTAGTGAACAGGACTTTTTTCTCTTTTTATGTGCTTTCTGCCATGTCACCTACTCCCTGCTTGAATGGAAGGCCCACGTGAGCAGGAACCTTGCCTGATATGTTCTTCATCTCAGTCCTAGTCCCAGAACAATGCCTGGGATGTGGTAGGATTTCAGGCGTCACTGAGTAAATGAATCCATGTCCACAATTCCAGTTTCATTCCTGAACTCTGCCTTTGTGAGAAGGGTACAATGACCCTGTTGGTATAGAAATTGATGAGGAGGGTAAGGGACGCTAACAAAGGCCTCCGTGTGGCCTCAGTTCCCTTAACTGTCTTGCCCACCTACCAACAAACACCACAGCGTGTGGAAAGTGGGCTCTTTGATAATGCTGGGAGGTCTGAACATCCCTTTCTTATTCCACTTTTCTTGGTATCATGGCCTGAGCAATGATATTAGCAGTAACTGATCGAAGTAGAAAATGAAAAAGCAAGTTTCAGGTCTATGTCCAGAGTTAATCAGGAATTGTTTTCCTGAGCTCAGCATTCTCATCGTTCTAGACTAAACTGAAGATGTCTTGGTAGGATGACCCTGTTCCAGGGCTCTGGGTAAATGGCCTTGGTGCAGTTAGATGATTTCTCCAATCTACACACACACACACACACACAGAGCCCCATCCTTCAGAGGGCATTTAGAACTATGAGCTTTGAAACCAAGATTCTATCTTTGATCACAGGGAACTTGAAATACATTTGGGAAGGCATGGTATGTATACAAGGAAAATGAGATACTTATTTATGGGAAAGACTTGAGTAATGTTACAAAGTAACATGTATGCCAAAGGGTCCAGTAACAGATAAAGACACTGATGACTTCAGAATCAAAGAGAAATGACTTTGAGTAAAATGAATTAGAGAGGTCTTCATTCACATTTTGCCAAGCCATGTAAAACCATAGGAGATGTAGTGTGCTGGGCAAAAACAGTTTTCCCAATAAACTGGAACTAAATATTCATCAAAAATTTTTTGCAAGGTACTATGAGACTCAAAGTTGAATCACATTCAGTTAGCAACAATCAACATAACTGACATTTAAATTTTAAATTAATGGACTGAAAGGGTGAAATGTTCTTACATTCTTAAATAGTCATATTTTTATAAGAAAACTGACTCTCAGCCCTATTTGCCTATTTATATTCACCTTTTATTATTCAGAGCCTACTTTTCCATAAATATGGATTATATACTTTTTTTCTCCTTTTCCCATATATTACCCTTCTTTTTCCTTTTAGCAACACAGAAAGAAAGAGAAACTCAACCTAGTCACATTTATTTTCTGTTATTTTAAGTTTAGCAGCTCTAATCAGAATCTTGGACAGACAGAAACTTGAAACGAAGTATGTGCAGGAGATGTGGGGTTATCTGGTGATTTTTGTCATCTCCACCCAAGAGCCTAGAGTACGTGAATGAACACAGTCGTGGGTGCCTGGTTGTGACTGAGATCCTGACTCGCCCCGTTTATCAGACAAGTTTTTGGAATGTGTGATGGGCTGTTCTCCATAGCTCTTCTGTCAGGTGTCTGGCCTTCTTCTAAGAGCTTCCTTTCAAAGCTGCACGGTCCCTTTCAGTCGTTGGAGGGTACGGCTGGATCTGCACAGCACCTTCACACAGTGCTCTGCAGCACTGTCGCTGCAAACTAGTAGAACGTCCAAAAGGAGCGCGCTTGTGACTTGAGAAAATGCAAAGTAAATGCAAAACAAAGTGACTTGGCAATATAAACTGTCTGATGAAAAAGACGGTGAAAACCTACTCTGGGATTATTTAGACAAATTTTATATTCAGCTTTCATTCATTTCCAGTTCTTCAGTAGGGGCATTTTAATCAAAGATTAGCAGAATGAGAATTTCTGGGGTCATCCCTGAATATGACATTTGCTGGTTCAGTGGCTGTTATAGCTAAATTCTTTATCAGAAAGACTTCATTCACTAAGCAGCTGAGTATTTTATTGCCTTTTCTCAGTCTAGTTAACAAGGGAGAATAATCCATTGAGAAATGCATAAATACATATTCAATTTAGACTGTAGCAATTTAAAAAGTGTGTCTGGGAATGCCATGAGCATTTTATGGATTGTGAATTCTTTCAATTTTCAAGTTTAGAATTTATATCATAACCATAAAAGTTTTGAAGATGTTTAGGAAAAAAAATTCACTTCTCCTCACAACTTATGTCTGAAACTGATTAGCCTCAAAACTCCCCTTTATGTGGGGAAAAAAAGTTTAAAAAATCTAGGGCTTCCATTTGAATCAGGACATATTTATTTATACCGGGCTTATACATCCTGGCTTAGACATCTCCTTTGTGATCCCCGGTGTGTGAGTGGTAAGTATAAAGAGCATGCGTAAGAGTGTATCCAGTGTTTATGTTTCTGCTGGCACATTGCTTCAATTGGTTCTTGCAGGGCAAGGAGAAGAGACGTTCCCGAGGTCCCTGCTGGATGTGTATCCAAACTGTTCTGACAGTAGGCAGCCTCTTAAGGCCACACTAAGATGCATTCTGGTAACTCTCACTATGGGTCAGAACAATTTGCTGGTTTTGAATATTAGTCATTCTATATAATGAAATTTACATATAATATAATGATATTCCTGTTTATTGGCACTATGTGGAGATATTTCAAACAAAAACTTTATATATATAACAATAACACTATCATCTTCGTGGGAGTTTTTTCCCTTTGTGTGGTACTTCATATACAAAGTAAACTTTGTAAACCAGAATACCCTTAGTGCAACAAAGCCATTTACTCTGAACAGAAACTCAAGAAAAATATCAGTGAACTATAGTGGGTTTTTTCTATTTTACTATGACTAGTAATACTAATATATATATTGTGCTATATATTATATATATATATATATCAATAGTTACATTAAAAGAGAGCAAGTGAGAACTCTATTTTTCTATTCATATTTTTCTCTATCTTATAATGGTGAAAATAACATAGATCTCAACTCAGAATAAAGAAAGGAATGCCTGTTAACTTAAAAGTTTACTTGCTAATCTTAAATTGAATTTTCTTGCTAGAATTCAGTTGGCATAAAATGCAGATTATTGTATACCCACAACCATGGCCAACATGAAACAACTGTGAGTGGGAGGGAGGGGCTGTTTTGATACAGGACAGCTGTGCGGCTAGTCTCAGCATTTCTGTGCGTCCAACCCCTGAAAGACCTTTTGTTGCAAGCCTCTTGCATAGTGGCCGGCTTGTGTTTAAGGGAGGGGGTGGCATTATTTCTTTTCGTTTCATAATGCAGGAGTTTTCGTCCCCACATTTTCCAGTGCTTTAATTGTGAGTGCGAAGAAGCACAGATTCTATTTTACTCAGTTGTTTCATTCCCACTATGTTTCTAATATATTTATTAGATATTAGAAAATAGAGACAATCTGTAAGGTACTATAATTTCTATTTCAGAGGTGAGGAAACTGAGACTCACAGAAGCTAAGCAAATACTCATGGTCACAATTATTAGGACAAAGCTGGGATTTAAATATGTTTCTCTGAAAACCCACGGAATGGGAGAGCATATTTGCCAATACATCTGATAGGGAGCTAATATACAAAATTATAATTTTTTGTAAGAACTTACAAAACTCAATACCAAAAAAACAAACAATTCAATTAAAAAATTGAGGGGGATAAGTGAGAGAAAAAAGTGGGACAAATGTAATAGCATAATTAATAAAATATACTAAAAAAATAATTTACATTTCTGACTTCAATAAGTTGTTAAATTTCTTCAAAGTTTTAATAAATTTATGCCTCTTAAAAAAATGGGCACAGGACCTGAATAGACATTTCCCAAAGAGGACATACAGATGGCTGATAGACATATGAAAAGATGCTCAATGTCACTAATCATCAGAGAAATGCAAATTAAAACCACAATGAGATATCACCTCACATCTGTCAGAATGGCTATTATCAATAAATCAACAAATAACAAGTACTGGCAAGGATGTGGAGAAAAGGGAATCCTTTTGCAATGTTGGTGGGAATGCAGATTGGTGTGAGCACTGTGGAAAAGGAATATATCTGAAAAAACCCAAAACACTAATTTGGAAGAACATAAGCATCCCAATGTTCATTGCAGCGTTATTTACAATCACCGAGATATGGAGCAGCCCAAGCGTCCATCAGTAGATAAATGGATAAAACAACTATGGGACATTTACACAGTGGAATACTACTTGGCTGTAAAAAAGAAGAAAATTTTACCCTTTGGGACAGCATAGATGGACCTGGAGAACATTATGCGAAGTGAAATAAGCCAATCAGAGAAAGACAAATACCATGTGATTTCACTCATATGTGGAATCTAATGAACAAACTGAACTAACGAGAAAAATAGAAACAGATTCATAGAGAGCAGGATGACAGCTATTAGGGGTGGCAAGTAAGGGTGCAGAGGGACTGAGCAAAAAGGAAAAAGAACTCCTGGACATGGACAACAGTGTGGTGATTGCTGGGGGAGGGGATATAAGGGGACTAAATGGTAATGGAAAAATACAATAAAAAAGGTAAAAAACACATATATAAAATTGGTACCAATATAAATAAATAAATAAATAAATAAATAAAGTAAGTAAGTAAGTAAGTAAGTAAGTAAGTCTCCCTGATTCTAAAGCCCATGTTCTTTTCTCCTGTGGGGTGCTGCCCTAGAGCCTTTTGCTTTCTTCCATTATTCTTAGTGCTCTGAATATTTAATCGTCCTGTAACATCTCTCTGAATGTGCTCCATGTTTTTAAGTCCTGGTTGAGAGAGGGGCCCAGGTCTGTTTCGAGCCCTCTAAGGAAGGGTGGGTCCATCTCTGGAGGAAGGTCTACCTGAGACAGAGTAGACCATACAACATAGTTCTCTAAATGTTTTCAGTGAAAAATGGTTAAGGAGAATATCAAGGTCTGCTTTAAAGTAGAGCAGCAAGGGAATAGATGCCTTAATTGGCCGTCTGTGGCCGACAGAGTCTGGAGACTTTAGATTTAGTCATTGCCGTTATAACTGTGTATGGAGACAGGCGGACCCAGGCTGGGTCTAAAGGAAACTGAGATTTGTCTGGATTTGTCTGATGAGGTTGGGGAGTTGGTAGGCCCAAGTAACTTCTGTGTGGGTTTATTTGGCTTGAGGAGTGGGGTGGAGGTATTACTATGGGAATCTTCATATGGTGGAAATATCCCCTAGTCTCTCTTGTCCAGGGTGCAGGGACTCAGGAGTTGGGGTAAAACTGAAGGAACTGAAAGGTCTCAGTGAGAGGGGTTTGCAGTGACCAAGTGTGACATCATGTGGAGGGAGAATGACCTCCCCACCTCTGTGGGGAGTACACCGTGCTCTGACAGCATTGGGTGCACGAAGGCCTGTTTTCAGGAGCACTGAAGGCCCTCTCAGTAGTGTGGTGGAGTGGCGTGTTGGTGAGGGATGTAAGAGTAGCAGGAAGAGATGCCCTAGGGCTGACAAACCATCAGAGGGGGGCATACCTAAGACAGCTTCTCAAACTCCCAGAAATACACAAGGCAGACTTTGTAGGGACTTCACTAGTATTTATGTGGGAGGTCAGATTTGGGTGATTACTTTTAGTTCTTAATCTGATCATATCTGCATTCATGATAGGGTCAGCCAAGGGAACATCTGGAACTTAATTTACTGAGATTGTTAACCCTCCCAAAACAAAACTCTAATGTTACAAAAATTAACTGGCTGGAGAATTGGGAAGTATATTAGAAATTCAAGTAAAACAGGATTATGGGTCTCCACATTGCAAAGGAAGGACTGACTTACCATTTTCTGGCCACAGGTTGACATTGGTGATGTAGTAAAATCACAGGTCATGGGACTTCTAGCACTCTGCTCTAAAAGCATTGCTTAGCTCCCCTTTCCCCTCCGTCTTCCACACTCCTCTGGGAGAGAAAGAGTTTCTACCTCCTATATAATATTTTTAAGATGCTCAGATTCAGTTTTATCTGCATTCTGTCCTGTGCCTTCTGTAACTAGAAGGTATTAGTGTCTGAATATGTTAATAAAGAATGTACCTCCAAATCTGAAGTTTTTGCTTTCAGTTGTTCTTTTGTGCCTCATTGATTAAAAATTCCTCCTGCACAGTTTCTGTGTAGTCAGTTATTTCCTTGTCATCTACTTGAGATCGTAAATAGTTCAGAATGTAGCTTCCATCGTCTTATTAAAAATTCCATTGATTGCTTCAGGAGTTTATGTAGACAATGTCCTGTTGATCCACCACCAATATACCTACTATCTCTTCAAAGGACTTAATATACTTACAGATTCAACAGAAAACCTAAAATAAGGAGAAAGTTAGAATGAGACAGTATGTGTGTATGTAAACCCAAATGATATGTCTCCCTTCTCAGGTCCAGACAGTGAGTAGAATCCCCAGTCACATTTTGTGACACACGTCCCTCTAAACCAGGCTTAAAGGAATGGTGTGGGTGAAATTTCCATGGTTAGACAACGGCAAATGCTTGTAGGATAAAGTGAAATAACTGTTTATTTCCGTTATACTCCATGTTAAAAACAACCAAGTCTCTCTGTTTTGTAGGGCAAGATACTTAAACCTGTTTCCCAAAGTCTGTCCTGAGAAACATCAGTTCTGCCTTATGCTAACTAGAAACCACGTTTTTCAGAGTTTCATAGCCTTATAAGTAAATTTGGAAATACTGTTATAGGAGGTCAATACATTTCTTTGCCACTGGGGGAGATAACTCATACACACTTCTCCTTTTTCTGAGAGGTCATTTTTAAGGCCAGTGCAACCACTTTGGGAAGTTTGGGTTAGCTCACTGGAGAGCCACTTATTAGGAGTGACTCATCCAGGCCGATTATAGGGTCAAGACAACCAGAAGAAAAGCCACAATTTCCCGCTGAAATTACTGGCAGATTAAATAGTGATAGTTCTTTATGGCAAGGTCTAGAAGTAATTTACATTAAATAGATTTCAAAAAGCTACCTAGAAACAGTGCCTCTTAAATGTGAGATACTGATTTTGTTTTCATAACAACTCCCTAGAAAAATCAAGCTTTTAAACTAACTTATGGCTGAGGGTGAGTTAGTGATAGCAGAAGACCGGAATTAGCATGAGGTCAAAAAACATGATTAAGGAATCTTTTCATTGTATGGGAGTTACCTGTGTTTTAAAGCTCCTAATCTTTTTGTCTCTCCATGTGTCTGTCCTTCTGGGCTGCGATGTGAAATTTCTAAGTTGTTCTTGGTGCTTGGCTAGACAGACTTTCCCACAGGTGTTATATGCTTGCCTGGCTGGGCTTAGGATTCACATGCTGGGGAATTTGCAAACAGCCTTTTGTACCAAAGAAACAGAACTTGATGGTGTTGAAAGACAGATGATGTGGAAGTTCATTAAAACACACAACAACAAGAACAAAAACATTATTTAAGAAGTTCTAACTTAGTAGTAATGATAATTAAGAAGTATTCAGTAATAATCAAAACATGCTGGCATAAAAAGAGGCACGTAGATCAATGGAATAAAGTGGAAAGCCCAGAAATAAACCCACACCTTTATGGTCAATTAATCTTTGACAAAGGAGACAAGAACATACAATGGAGTAAAGATAGTTTGTTCAATAAATAATGCTGGGAAAATTGAACAGATGCGTGCAAAAAAAATTGAAACTAGACCACCTTCTTACACCATGCACAAGAATAAATTCAAGATGAATTAAACATGAAAATGTAAGACTTGAAACCATAAAACTCCTAAAAGAAAACATAGGTAGCATAAGAAGTATTCAGAAAATCAGGCAAATGGTATCTTTTATACAGTAGAGGAGGAGGAATACCACAGACATCTTCCTGCATCTCCGAGGAAAGGACTTTGAGAGGCATAAACACTGTCCAGCTTGGTGGAAGTGTGCCAGTCCGAGGTTGGAGCATGAGAGCGGCTGTGCAGGCCTCTCCCCTGGCCCTTCAGCAGGAAGTCGCAGAGGAAATTTTCCCCATTAGTTTTAAAGGCCCCCTGTTCATCACCAGAAAGCCACTGAAGGAAAAGTCAGGAAAATCACCTACATCTTCAGCCTCTCTAATTTCTCATTATAGTTTTCTATTTTTCCCCCTCCCAGGTTATAAAATATAATGTAAAAACAAGATGGATTATAGCAAAGCATGATCCAGGTATACAACTAATCCCTTCAAGTTAAAACCTTTACATTCCCTAGAGATAGGTCTTAAACTTTATTATATAAAAAATTAAGGTAATATAAAAACTAGGCTCTACAGATAGTTCACAATTAGCTAAAATTGTGGCCATTTCCAGTGATGGCATCTGAATGATGTAATTAGTCTTTTTCTTTTTTTGTCTTTTAAATTGAAAATAGCCCCTGGTCTCTGAGAGTACTCTGGGTAAGTAGGAGAGGGGTGTGGCTGCTGTGGGTGACCAGAAGCTGATCACAAAGCTGATCAGATTTGCTCTTTTTAGTTAGCAGAACTATGTGGTTGGTCGTAGCCCCTTCCTACCTCTGAGGCTTTATTTTGAAGGTTTTCTTTCTTCCCTTTTTTAAAAACTGAATTCTTAAAATTAATTAGGTTTTGTCTTAAGTTTTTCTAGAAGTTGGTGCTATAAAAAAATTACAAGTCATAGAATTTCAATTTTGAATCACAAGAAAGACTATTTTGGCTATGATAGAATTGTTATTATTTGTTTGAACACTGGCTAAAAGGAGAAGGGAAGGGAAAGATTTTTATGTTTTCTTAT
>VMDR010027073.1:0-13742 GCA_007922815.1 Macrotus californicus
GCATGTATTAACTACATCCAACCTACGTATTTAGTGTACACTGATGATATTCCCATTTTATCACTAACTGTGAGGCTTTCTATTTTATTGTCTCTTTTGCCATATTTTTATACAAAATGAAATGTTAAATACCAACCAATAACAAAATTCTCAGGAGTAATATCAAAAAAGCAAAGTTCTATCTGGACAGAAATTGTTTCACCCAACATGTAGGGTCCTTACTTCACCGTCACACTTGCTCTCTGAAATAAAAACAGGGACAGTGTATTCTCTGCACATTTGTATCAGTAGGTGTTACTGCAAATAGCAGAACAATAAGACTCCAAATAGTTCTTCCACTTTCTCAACTGATGTAAAATGAAAACAACATTATTTTAATAAAACTGTAACTTTGCAATGACATTGTTAAATAATGCAAAAAGATAGCTATCTCAATAATAATAATAATAATGCTTACTAAGAGAAATTGATTGAGCTATCTATCAACATTCCCTCTGGGGAATTCTTAGGGAGCTAGTCACAGCAACATACAGAAAAAAGAACAATGGTAGTTAGGAAGTTGGTAACTGGCTTTAGGTGACTACTTTTTAAACCATTAACATCAGAATTGGAGCACATTTGCTCATTATTTAAAAATAATATTTTGTGTACTTTTCAAAGAACATTCTCATACAAAAGAGTTTCCTGAAAACAATTTGGGATTTTTGTTTAAGACGTTTATAAAGTAAATTATTAACATTCCAAAGTTGCCCTGGCCGGTGGCTCAGTTGGCTGGAGCATTGTCCCTTACACCAAAAAGGTTGAGGCTTCGACCCCTGGTCAGGGTGCCTATGGAAGGCAACTGATCGATGTTTCTTTCTCTCTCTCAAATCAATAAACATACCTTCGGGTGAGGATTTTTTTTTTTTTTTAAAGTAGCTATTGTGCATGCAGGCATTCCACTAATTACAATTGTTTTTAAATAAATCTACTATCATTTAAGAACAAGCAGGTATGTTTTTGTAATGTAATGCAAATGGTATCTACAACATACATGCAATAACCCTAAGGAAAACAAAGAACACTACCGCTTAATAAGAATAATCTAAGACGGCATAAACTGATTACTCTTCAAACAGCCTATGTCCTAAAGAACGACAGACACAGGGGCCCCTTTAGAAGTTCACTGTAAATAGAGAGTGGCAGCTCATGGGTGTGAGGTTTCTTCTGGGGTGATGGAAATGTTCCCAAGTCGATCGTGGTGACGGTTGCACAACTCTGTAAACAGACTAAGAACCATCATATCATACATGTTAAATGAGGAATTATATGGAATGTGAATTATATTGCCAAAAACTGTTATATTTTTTTAAAGGAACACATTTTGGTCTTGTACAATAAAGGATGCTGGAAGAAATATAAAATCCTAGTAGCCGAGGTTGAACACATCCACAATCTCTTCTGAATTGCTTCGGAACAATGTGATTTCAAGGCCACTTTCTAATGTCCTCTCAACACCTTGCATATAAACAAACATATGCACTCAGTAACATTTGGGATGGATTTTACACTGTTTACATTACAGAGATATGCATTGACGAAAAGTAGATTGACCTTTAATACTGAAATTAATCCTTCTCCACACTCAGTTCCATTGTATTGTAGCAGAACCGTAGCCTAAAATATTTACGTCTTTCAAGGCTCACTTTAACAACCAGAATAACTCCAGAAACTTACACACACACACACCCCATTGCCACATTTCTTTTACATTTCTTCTATCTAAGCTTCTTCAGGTCAGGAATCGCTTTTTTTATGTTTTTCCTCTCCTTCTTAGAACTGTATAATGTTTGGGGTGTAATAAGTTCCTTTTATTGAATAAATGGGTAGATGACTCTCATACTTCTTGGAATGTGCCTTATTGGGGCGGGGGGGGTTATATCTAAAAGTTGCAAAAAGAAGCAATCTAGGATCTGGTCTCTGAAGAGTTGAAAACTGGCCATAGAGTTGATGTTTCCTAAATTTCAAAGGCATTAACTTGTAAAATGCACTGCATGGAGGGAGCAGCTTGATTGAAACAGACAATTAACAACAGAGGTGCCCTCCTTTTGGAAGAGTGCCCTACATACTCGGTTCCCCTTCTTTTTCTGAATTTATTACTTCATTCTTTTATGGGGGGGGGGCAGCTCTTCTACTTTGCGCAGTGGAGGCTCACTTCTGACATACTCTTGCCCCTCTGTTCTGTCCCTCCGCCCCCTCCCCGCATAACGACCTATAACCCTGAGGGGAAACGATGATGCAACAGGAGAAGCATGAGTGGTGGAATAAAACAGATCTTGTATTGAATTTCCAGATCAACTTCTTACTGGTTCTGTGTAACCTCGGTCAAGAGATTAATTTCCTCACCTATGAAATGGAAAGAATTATACATACCCAGTAGGTTAGTGGTGAAAATTAAATGAAATAAAAGTAATAGCTATTACTTATTAACTTGCTACCTTGTACCAGATGCTTTACACTTATTAACAAGCTCAGGAACTTTATACAAGACATCTGCCTCACGTGGCACCTGACACACCAGAGGTGACAGCAATAAATGTTAGTTATTTCCTTTCTGAAAATGAACTAATATGAAAGGATAAACAAAATATGGTATATCCAGCCACTGAAATACTGCAACAAAATAAAACTACTGACACCTGCAACATGTTACATTTCAAAGTCATTATGCTACATGGAAAAAGCCAAACACACAGAAAATGCATACTGTATGATTCCAAATATATTAAATTTTAGAAAATACTCCTACTAATGTATCACGACCAAAGGCAGACCAATGGATGCTTGAGGGCAGGTACAGAGTGAGGAGTGCACAGGAGAATTTTGGGAGGTGATGGGGATGCTCCCTTGATCACGGTGCTGGTCTCCTGACTGTCTACAGCTATCAAAACTCATTAAACAATATACTTTAAATGAGTGAATTTTTGAATGAAAACTATACCTCCATAAAGTTGATAAAATAACATTAAGAAGATTCAAGGTAAATTTCCATAAATCTGTTATTTGGCATAAAGCAGATTTTAGTGGAAAAGTATAGCCCGCAGTAATTACCTAGAGGTGGGGCGGGGATTCTTTAAGTCATTGCAGAAAAGCCCTGTAAGGATGAAGTGATTCAGGGAAACATCTGAAAGATGCTGGAGGGAGAAGCCCAACAGGATGTTTATAAACCTGTTGACTTACACTGTTTTCTTTCAGTTTATGAAGATGCGAAGTAGATGGTCAGAATGCACTTCTCACATTTTACCAAAACATATTTTTCTCCTTTGGCCAATTCCCACTATGAGAAGTATTATTAACAAAGAACTATTCAAGTTGCCAAAAAAGTATCAATAATAATAAAAAGGTAATAGATACAGTTCTGTATTCATTAGGCCCTATGACCTCCCTTGGAAATAATTCTTAATAAGTTATTTTTTAAAACTCTTTTGGGGAATTCAGTATTAATGCATTCTTCTTAATCTTAAAAAGGTCTTAGTCAATTTCAGAGGAAAATAACACCATTCATGAAAGACTCTGAGCACCCCTAAGATTTAAAGTGAGTAGGAAATATAGAATTAATATTCACCCTCGCCAGCCACCTCTGTGCCTTCAGACAACCCCTGAGTGTGGAAGGGAACCAACATACGTGAAGAGTATCATGTGCCAGCTACAATAGGTATCATCTCATCTGCAGAACAGCTCAGAATTTGGCATTTTAATATCTTCAGAAAGTGAAGCCACGTACGTGAAGAAACTGGCCTAAAACCTCCTGTGGCTAATCTGCAACAGAGCTGAATCTTCGCTCAAGTTCATGAGCTCGACTTTGCAACACAGTCTGTATTTCCACATGAAGTGGGATTCATATTCTAAAAAAGCAGAATGTGGGCCGAAAGAGTGCCTTCTGGTTTTGAACCTGGGTAAACGGCACTTCCTGATGTCCGATCATGGCCTAGTGATTCATCTGAATTTTGAGATATGTGGTATTTGGCTCATATCAGATAATCAATAAGCGTTTCATTTCATTCTTACATTTCCCTTCCTTCTTTTATTTCTTTTAATGACTCATTCACATGGAAAAAACTGAAAAGAAGAATCACCACTGGCTGAAAAACACGTTTTCTTAAGAAAAATAACTTCCTCGGTCTTCTAGAACTCATACTTGAAAACGGCAGCACAGCAAAAGGCCACACTTGCTACTTGGTAAGAAGCATTACAACACCTTATGGCCATCCATCTAATCTGAAAAGATGAGTTATTTACAGCCACGTAATTATTAGTTTTCCAAAGCACACCGCCATCCTCTGTCAGGGCACCAATATGAACTTTATCCAGGCCTTGTTAGCTAATAAAACAAGAGCTGTAAAGGTCTTCGTTTGGGAGGAAAAGTCGTTCAACCAGTCCCCAGGAGCAAAAGAAATGGGTTTGTCTGCTCAGTAGGTTTGTGCATACACCTGTGTGCAAATCAGCCTATGAGGGAGCTGACATCTTTGCTGCAAGATCAGATCTCAGAGCCACCAATCAAAGAGCAGTCCAGCCTTAATATGCTGATGCAGCGACTTTCCGGATCTTGATCACACTAGGCTAGGGAGTCATTCCTCTCAGTGATAAAGTTGGTGAATGCACTCTTGAGAAGATAACAAATTAAAAACCAGCTGACTCGACACCATTTGAGTGAGGAATTCACTGCTGACCCAGTACAACACAATTTCTACCACCAGTCAGTAATCACGGAAGAGGTGGCCAACTTCATCTCATAATTGTAAAACTATTTCTAACAGAGGGTCTTAGCACAGCTAAATGATAACTGTCCAATTTACATCCTACAGATCTGCTAAAACTGACAATGACTTCAACTATTTATATCCTGAGTAGTACTTTGTGTTAAAATTTAAAGATTCTAAAAGCACATCAGAAAGACCCAAAAGTGGTGCATTATTTAAATGACCAGAAATCTGAAAAGAACTATACAAGTTAGAGGGTTACTCTGTTTGGAAAATACCGTTTATATCTATACAACTCCCCCTAAAATACCTAGTCTCTCTATAGCTGATGAGTTAATGCGCTGTGAGGCAAAGTTGACATCAACCACAAAATATCAGAAAAACAGTTACCTGACTAGTTGTTGTGGGACTTGTCGTGGACTTAAAAATGTGTGGGATTGGGTTAAAATACCTTCTGTTTCCATAATGACTTCAGCTTTCAAATGACTTTTCCAATGCTTGGTCACCACAACAAAGTGTCAGAGGCGCATCCCGCTATCCCCATCTAACAGATAGAGCGAGTTCAGTTAACATGTCGCTAATTCTTTGCCTTGCCTGAAGCGCTTTCCATTACTTATGGTCTGTGAATATTATTAGGTTGAACCATTCGAAATTGCAACTATGTGACCATTTTTAAACGACCAAAATGACAACTTCATAAAGCTGTATTTCCAGCTTTACTGTCCATCATAATGAAGTTGTTTCCTTTGCTTTTTCTATTTTTCCTTTTTCTTGTTTTTACCAATATGTCTGGCCTCTTACAAACCCTTTCAATTATTTTCTCTTTCTTTATTGCGTAGATAACAAGGTAAAGTGGAAAAAAAAATACTAATAATGAAAGCCATAGCCTATGAGAATCCAAGACATTACACATAAAAAACTTAACCAACAACCAATTAGGAGATGGGAGACTTTGCTGTGCTTTTAAAAAGGGATTCAGCAAAAAGCCTGTCCACACTACTTAGAAAAAAAAACTATTGTTGTCAATTCTAATTTCAAACTTCAACAATAGTAATTAGCATTGAGAAATGATTAGAGTATATTCTATTATATGCCTCTGGAGAAATTTTTACTCTAAATGTTTCCTATAATAACAGCAGCAACATTAATAAAAAAAAAAACACAATATTTATTGAGCACTTACTCTCTTCCAGACACTCTGCCAAGCACTTTAGATGAATTACCTCATTTAATTTGCACTATCCCATCAGGGTTGATTTTCCTTTTACACAGAAAGAAACTGAGGCTTAGAGAGATTGAGCAATTTGCCGAAAGACATACAAGTCATAAGTGACAGAGGCAGGAGTCACAGCCACACCCTTAAAGTCTACAGGACACTGCCTTCCATGACGGTTAACCCCTGAGACTTCACAGACCACCTCTCCAGGTTTCCCATCATCATAAAGCATCACAGCCCTTCTACATCCTATAGAATCATTCGGTCAGTTACAATTTTGGTGGTCTATCAATTTAAAGTAATAGGAAATCGACATGTTACCATAAGCATCATGAGGACAGGCACTCTGTACTCCCAGCACTAATACCAGTGCCCCCTGCACAGAGCAGGCACTGAAGGAATGCTCATTAGGAGAGGATAAGTCATGATTCCCCTCTGTGGCTGTTTTCATTCCTGGAAGCTTACCTTCACCTGTCCTCCTTGTAAGAAAGCTCAGAGCTCTCAACCACTCCCATTCTGGGCACCACTTGACTTCGCAAGCCTCCCATCTCCGCCGCTGCCACCTTTGACCTTGCTGTAAGCGCTAAAATTGATTCATCTCACTGACAAAAATGTGATAAAAGAACCGCAACCACAGAGGTGGAGAAACCACTCCTTCCCCTTGAACAAACGCTGCTTTCTGACGCCCAGGATTGTTTTCCTTCTCTCGCTAAGGTTCAGTAAGTACTGAAGGCTGGGGCTCAGTGAATATGGGTCAGGTTTGTAACACAACAGCTCCACCCCTTCCATTACCATGGAATCAGCTAACCATCCTGCCAGTTATACCAAATAAATAAGTAAGTAAATACAGTGACGCGTCCCAGCGATTATTTAGGTGCTTCGGAAATCTTAAAAACACTGTTATTTCCTGTAGTGATTTGCTGGCCTTTCCACGCTCCAACCAGCACATTGGGACTTCTAAATTACATACCATAATTGACATAAAATATCTGTCCCATCAGTGAATATCTTTATTAGCATCAAAATCACTCACAACTAGTGTTCCTCAATGTTATTAAACATAACTTGTTCTAGGTGTTGCTTTACTAATTAGTCAGGATGAGCCCGAGGAAGAAAATCTGGGTCATGTTAAATTAATTGGAATGAGCATGAAAATTAGCAGAGCAAACTGCATCAATTTTCTATAGAGAGTCTTTCTTCATGTTGAGAATAAAAATGGATATTATGAGGCATTAACCAAACTGCCTTCTGTGACTGCCAAGAGGTGTGTTACAGTAGCCCAAAATATCATGCTCGCAGATTTTCAGAAGTTAATGAGACATTTCCAGGAATGGTAAATACATGGTGTTAAAATGGGTGTGCCTCTGATGGGAAAATGCCAAGTCATTTCATGTTTATTCAGGCATAACAAGCTCTTCAAAATGAGCATAATTTAAGAGGTGAATAGTGCAAAGAGGGCTAACATTCAACTAATTTTCCTTCAGAAAGAAAAGATTAAATTGAACAAAAAAATGAATTAAGAGGTTTACAAATCAACAAGTCAGCCACCAGGATGGCAGCCTCTGCTCAGCACCCAAGCGGCAGCTCACACCACGAAGTTTTCGAGAAATGTCCCGAAGGCAAGGAACAAAGCGAGCAGAACTGATTACAGCCCCGCTCACTGCCTCGCCGTCTCAACTCTGTTTGGCTTCCTAATGAGCTCACTAAAAACCTAATTCATCTCCCATAACCCTCCTCAGCCCTCCTTGAAATCCACCATTATGGAAATTGCAGAGGAAACATTTCCAGGCTGGGTTCTAACCAGCGCGTCTTCAACAGGCGGGACCTGGAACACAATGGGCCCGGGTCTGCAGCTTCCAGAATAAAGAGGCCCAGCAAGGTTAAGGCTCTTTCTCAGGGTGACAATGATTTCCACCTTAATGTGCTCCCTCCCATGAATGTGGGAATGCCATGGGTTCCACAGCACATAAAATACAAATTGTAATGCAGGAGAGGAGAAATGAGTTGTACTAATGACAAATAGCTGAAACAGGCTAATGTGAATTCCCAGCCTGTTCATGAGGAAACTCCCCGGGTTCCTCATTACATAGAGTCAAATCCTCACGGCACCTAGCCTGTAACTGGAAGATTACTGAATTGATGGATCCTTAGTTTAAAATGCAGCTGTTTTATTCTGCTTTAGTAATTAATTCTTTTTCCAATACTCTATTGATTAAGCGTAGACCCTGATAAAGTTCAAACTGAGGAGAATCTCTCGTGGCGTCCTTAGTTGCTCAGGAGAGTCAATGAAAACTTCCTGCAATTCCACCTGCCTCCTCAGAGTGCTGATCCAATGAACAGAAGACTTTTTTTCTCATAAATTAGTCAGGCCATGTGGAGCTGTATTAGCTGATCGTTGCTTTTGTCTCTCTACTTGCTGACTTGCTTTTCAGTTTTGCTGGCCTTTGTGCTGTCACACACAAAGTCGGAGTGCAGCTGCCATTCTGAACCCAAACCAAGGTAAAGAACAATTCCTACAAACTACATCCCCCCCACCCCCGCTCCTGCCCCCCATTTTTACACAGCTGCAACTCCCTGAGCAGTACAGGGCTCAGTGGGGCCTCCTGGGAGCCAACTAGCTGAGAAATCAGTGCTAAAGCATGCAGGCATATTGTGGAACTGAAAAAATAAAATAAAGTAACCTATTTTCTTCAAGGCTTTGCCAGGATTTTTTGTCCTTTTTCCCCCTCCCTGACAGGATTTGTACTACCCTACTTTCAGCCATGCTAAGCTCCGTTCCGTTTTCAGAGAAGACATCACGGAATGACAGAAGGCAGGGTGAATAATCGAGGGGCCAAGGATCCACAGTCAGATGGCATTAGTGAGAGGGGGGACTCCCATCAACCCAGGGAGTGTGGAGTGTAACCACGTGGAAGTGGCCATTGCAAACACAATGCTATTTAGTGCTAAGAGGAATCACCAATCCGGTGCTCCTTTTCAAAGGGTCACATGTACCCGGGATCAACGTTGTTGAGCAGTGCAAGTGTGATAACAAAGCTTCTCGGATTGCAACCCTGCACGATGGAGTTTTATCTCCACAAAGATCACTGCTACAGGGAATACTTTCAGAGCAATGGACTTACTCTCTACCTCCCCCTACTCCCTCCGTCTCCACCCACCTGAGGCCCCCAAACCAATGAGCAAAGGCTTCAGTCCTGGAGTGTAAACAAGTCAGAGACATGTGCTCTAGCCCATGAGCGGGTGGAAAAAGCACAGCTGACTTCTCAAGCCACTTGCAACATATGTTTATAGGAAAACTCATATTTCAGATGGTGGGAGTAATAGTAAAGGTCTGGAAAAATTTTAGGAGAATTCCTTACGTTTTTATCATCTAATACCAAATTCAAAGCTAAAACCAAGCTAGGATCCTGTGAGCAGAGTGGCTGGAACTGTTTCCCATGTTCTCTTGGGGGTCTGAGCTGAGAGTGCATTCCCCACCTTCACAGCATTCCTTCCTAGGTCAAAAGGTCATCTCTCACAGGCTTCTCCAGCAGACACTCAGTTGTCAAAAGGTTGCCTCATGTGATCTGGGCAGTCACTGCAAACAAAGCTCTGTCCTCACTGGGAAACAAACTTCGCACGTCTCAATAATGTCTGCGTTAAAAATGTGTTTTTCTCCCTCCTTCCCTACTATTCTCTTCAGTTTCAAAACAGTGAGTTCAGCAATGGGCACCAAATTCATCAGCAAAGTTTCCATAGATTATCTGGGTCACGGGCCCACCGCTTTTACCAGATTATAGGAAGAGGAAAGATAACTGCCTGGGAGGTGATGTTGATTTCCAGGGGATTTCTTGTAAAAGGGAAATCCCATTTGTTAAAGCAAACACATGTATTCTGGATAAATTGCAAACAGAAAAAATTAATCTAAAAGAAAATATCAGAATCTTTTGTAAAAAGTATTCCTGACATTAAGCTGATTTTTTTGGATCAAGGGACATTCAATTGCGTTTAAATGACTAACAACGTGTGTAGTGTATGACAAGGTACCACAACAAAAGTGAGGGGGTAAGAAGTAGGTTCAACGCTCAGAACTGGTGCAATCACGAAGTTGGCCATCAGTGATGTTATTCGTGAAAGGTCCCACCAGTTAGTAGGGAAGCAGGCTTTGCCTTTTTTAAAAAGTTTCCTGCTGACTAGATGAATAATATAACAATTTTCTCATTGTCGCGGATTGTTCCTTAGAGCAGCTTGAAGCTCTCACATGCAGTCCAAAATGAGTCATTTATTTCTAGAAGGGAGTCAAACAAGTCTATCAACATTGCTTCTAAATATAAATTATATATTTAAGAGTAAAATAAAATACTCATGGCTGAAATGTTACATCTGGCAGATAAAGAACTAGAGATACTTTCAAATTATTTGGCCTAGTCCTGAGCAATAAAATCTAAGGACACTGATAATTTTTGTAAAAACTAAGCCATTTGTGCATTTTTTTTCTTCAAGAAACAAACAAAAAAAACCCCCATAATTAAGGGCCCTCAGAAATTGGATTCAAGTTCTTACATGTCTTTAGGATACTAAAGTTTGCAGACACATAATATTTTCCTAAAGGTACTATCTTTTTTTTTTTTAGTTTTTAATTATCAAACTTTCCAAAAGTACATTTTTCAAAACTTAGCTTTGGGGCCTTCACGTGTCCCCTTTCAGCTGCCTTGGGATTAGTTGGAACTGACAAGATGTGTATCCTCAAGAATGTGTGTAGTTCGATTTGATATAATCTACTACCTTTAAAGAGCCCAGTGTTATAAGCTTTCCTTTGGGTAGGTATTTCAGTGTTCTAAAAACAGCGTTCTGGGCGGGTAAACGAAGCCCATGTTTGACATTGGCATTTTAGTTCCAGGAAGTTATTGTGCGCCAGATTTGCCAGTTTAGTATCTAACCCTGGAAGATAGGCTTGCCCTATGCTTTTTTCATGGGGTGTTTGGAAGGTAACTGAAAATAAATTAAACAATTATGACACAGACTCAAATAGAAAAAATATATGTATTACATGTGAGGTGAAATTGCTATCTGAACTTTTACAGAAGTTTGGATGGGACCCAATGAAACAAAGTGAATAAAGTTAACCTGTTCATGATCTTGTAATGACTTATAAGTGTATCATGTGAATATGATACTTAGCATTTGGCACCAACTATAGAGTGCAAGGATTCTGCACGATTCTAACAATTGTAGAGAAGGCCCTAAAAATAGAAACTTTGGGGCCAGAATTACGTTATATCTGCCAAAGGAATCTGAGAAGAAAACAGGTGCCTAATAATGAAGTGGCATGAATTTAATTACTGAAAAGTTTGAGAGTATCACAAGGATTGCAGCCCTATCAATCGAGAATGTACATTCACCAAAAAGTAAAGAACTGCCTACAGAGAACACATGAAGCGGTTTATAATTTTCAGTAGGCATTGTTAGACGGCTGGGCAGATGTGCGTCTGAACCTTGCTGGTGGCATGACTATCCACCTCTGTATTTTTTCATTCCTATTATTAACTTCCCTGAACACATTAAGAATATTTCAGAAGTAGCTCGTTACTGTATCTACCTTGTCAAGTCACTCATTCGGGACTCACTATTTGCGATTAACTTATTTAAAAAATCCTTAAGTGACCAATTATTTCTTTGAAAGAACAGACAAGGAGGTGGGAATTTGTGGCCTTTTGGGAGATGACCAGGGAAACTAGACCTTGTCATCACTGAACCAGTTTTTTCTAAAGCACTTTTAGAAGTGCACCATTTCCTCTTAACTTTTGAAAACAGGATCTTCATTATAAATAAAATAGCAGCCACAAAACATCTTAAAAGAATGTTTTAAAAAAATCTTGAAACTGCTTACAAGAAGTATGCAGACTATAAAAGAAATCAATATAGTTTTGTGAATTCAAAATAAGGCATTTTATTTTTCCAAGTGAACTGCTTAAGATTATAGAAGTTACAGCTAGAACTAGAACTTTCAGCTCCTGACACTCCAGTGTCAGTGACCTGCTCAGAAGCCTACTAAAATGTTTTCACTTTGCCTCAGCAACAAGTTATAACAAAAGACGCCAGAAACTTCCACGGCCGCAGATGCCCAGGGTAAGCCGGTATGACCTGTGACTCAAAGGCCTCGGACCTCCAGTTCAACACTCTTTGCAGGAGGTGTTAACCTAACTTGTTGGTTCTCCCTCTTACTGGTGCCAGCCTGGCAGAACATGGCAGGGGCCGAATGAGCATTGCAATGGTTTCATCACTGACAACAATGACATATTCTAACTTGTCTTCTTAAAGATCAAGTAGGATTGCTAAAGCAAGCCTGAAAAATTATTGAGAACGCCCCTCTTTCAAAGTCAAAAGTTGTAATAATACACAGCAGAAATCAATAGAAAACTTTAGTGGCAAATATGTAAGGTCGTTGAAAGGAGGGTAGACTCCCAAAATGCGGTCAGAGAGGCAGAAGGGGAGACCTTTCACGTGGAAGACTGGAACACACAACTTTAGTCTTGTCTTACTTTGCTTGCAGTCTTGGCCTATAACCAGTGAGGTTCAACAGGTCACTCAATATTTAAAATAAAAACAAATATCCACATTTACCCTGTGCAGCTACCTGGAAGACATTCCAATGAGATCCTTCACAAATTCTAGTTTTTTCCTGGTAAGGACACTATGTGGTATAAAATCTACATTTAAGAACCCTTGAAGAATTTATCCAAATTGACCTTCTGCTATTCTGCTATTATGTGATATACTAATTTTTTAATAAGCATTAAGTTTTTAATTTAACTGATCTAATGATATGTTTACTGAAATATCTGAGAAACTTGGGATCCAATGATTTTTGTACCTTCATCATCATCATATTCATCAATGGCTTAGCAAACTTTCTTTGTTTGGTTACAGGACTATTTAAACATTATCAGAAAAATGCTGGAGGGCTCTGTGTGGCCTTCAAGGGATGTGGTAAGATGTCAATTCTATATATCACCAATAATTTCCAAGATTATACATGGCGTTAGATACCTGCTACCAAATCAGAATGATAGAGTAGATTTCTAGATACAAGTTTGGTCTCCAATGCTGTTTGGCCCTATGCCAGATGAAAGAACGTGGAGAAATGTCCGGGTATATGACAGCAAATATTAAAATACACCTGAGATTTTCAGAATGGGGGAAGACACCTCAGCCCCAATTTCACGACAGATGAAAGGTATCTGATACCACTGACGCCTCCCTTCTTCTTGTAGACAGGGTGTGGCCAGTGGTTAAGTATCTGGACTCAGAAAGTTGGACAGATCTAAGTTAGAATCTTGGCCTGGCCACTTTATAGATATTCAAAGAAAGGAAACTTACTTAGCCTCTCTAAGCCTCTGCTTTTCCAACTGAAAAACCTACACAAGATTATAAACATTAGGTTACACTAAATATACGTAGCATAATATCTGACATAAAGTAGTTGTCAAATATTAGCTGTGATAATGGCAACGATTCTGCTATTGCTGCCAAATTCGGGCATGTATGTTACAGACACTTTTCCTTGATTTAGCACTGTTATTTTTAATCCCAAAATGCCAGTAGCCAAATAAAAGAACTAGGTCTCAGGCTATAATAAAGATATAATACTAAACAAAGCTGGCATTGGGAAAGATAATAATCAGATCCAAGACAGCATTCTTTAAGATTCTTTTTTTTTTAGGGTGTAGAAATAGCCTTTGTTTTATTTATTTTTTATTTTTTTTAATTACTTTATTGTTGTCCATTTACAGTTGTCTGCCTTTTTC
>VMDR010027074.1:0-13736 GCA_007922815.1 Macrotus californicus
TGCTGCTAATGTGTTGTGGAGAATGAAAAAAGAATGTGGCATCTCCCCCCAAAGAATATGGAGCTGAGTAAGAGTACAGATAAACTACTGGAAATATTAAAATTGTGTTTGATAAGTTTCTTTCTGTAATCATGAGAAAGGAGGGTGAAAAATCCTTTTCCTCTTAAATTATTACTTGAAAAAGCAAGGAGAGAAAATTGTGAAGCTGTTTTGTAACAATGCTGATCAATAACAAAATCAGTATGATTTAAACACAGTTATTCAGGAGGCAGAATGAAGGGAAAAGGGAAGGGAAAAAGGACTTTCCTTTCATTTTTGAAATTCAGCATCAGGAAGACACAAGGGCAGGAAGCTGGATCTTTTTTCAATTCATTTGAAATGATAAGGTGAAGACAGCCTGAAAGGACTTTTAATTATATGATGAGAGGAAGGAAAGGAGGGAGAGAGAGAAAGGGACCAGGAGGAACCTGTTTTTATATATTAAATGATGAAGAAGAAAATGGAAAACTGAAGGGAAAAATGACTTTCACGCAGATAACTTGAGAATGAAATACAAAGTCTACAAGAAGCAAATGTACACATTTCATGCCGGAGACCAAAGCTACAGCCACTTGATCAAGCCCACAGCCTCCTCCCTCACCCTACCTCCCATCCCCAGCAGCATGATGGGTGATGCCCTGTGATGCAGAGTGAGATAAGTCCCTCTCCCCAGCCTGCACATGTGACCACAGGTCATGGTAGGGGCCAGCAGGGGCCCTGGGGAGGGGCTGAGAGTGTTGCTCAGGGTCACAGAATAAAGCCTTCTTTTTATGCTACTTTTTAGCCCCATTCATTGCATAGGGCTCTAACCCAAACAAAGTATTGCACTAACTCGGGGTCATCTGCTGGAAAGAGCCTGGATGAGCTTTGGAGTGAGACCCCACACAGGCTGAAGCATCTTGTACCAGTTGCTGGACCTCAGTTTCCTCACCTCTAAAATGGAATGAATAACACCTGGCTTTCAGAGTTGTGAGGATTGAGATAATATATTTAAAATCCCTACCAGTTGTCAGGTACACGGTAAGAATTCAAATATTTTAGTTCCTCCAACTCTAAAATGTGAATATCAAAACTGTTATGAAGAGGAAGAACACTGGACACATTACACCCACACTTGTTCTCATGAAGCACTGTGAATCTAAGATCCTCAGATCTATCCCAGGCAACAGCAGGGTCCCTCTCTTCCCACATTAAGATGGCTCTTGTGGCGGAAGTCTTGGGAACCTTCCCCCATACCATACTCTCTGCTTTGGTGATGGATCCAAATGTTTTTGGAGGCAGTCACGAACAGGTTAAAGTTGAGGGGATTTCAAACATGTCTAATCCAATAAGAGGCTTGGTAAAACATGCGTTATCACTTAAAGAATAAATGTTTAAAAATAGAGCACAGATGTGAAATTTGAATAAAAAAAAGAGAGGGAGACAGCGCGTGAGAGATCTTCTTGGCACTTGTACACCAGTCTCTGTTTTGGTCACCTTCAGCTCAGCCTGCTATTCTGATGTGCTCTGCCAACTGCTAGATGCTGTGGGGGTGCTTCGAATTACTAAAGCAAAGTTGGCAAATCACTCCGTAACTTAAAAGTCAGAACCATCTCTCCTTTCTTGTATTTCTAAAAGTGGGAAACAAAATGATAAAGTTGGTCTTTTCACATTTTTCACTTAAAAAGGTATATTTGAAAAGCAAAGAATAAGTTCTTCTAAAACTGGAACTATTTACACTAGGGTTCTTGAAAACTTAAGAGAAAGTATAATGGTTTGATAGGCATTTATCACAAAAGACAGTCTGTGGATTGCCAATCATAAAAGTCATAAGAACACCTGCTTCTGTAGGAAGCATTCTCTGACCCTCGCAGAATGGAAAGATTTTGAATTTTGGTAACACTGCTGCATCCCCAAACAGTAATTTGCCCTGTTACCTGTTTCATGAGTTGGCTTCTATTGGTGGCAGAAATGATAAAACCCCAGGCTTAGAAACAAAGTTAATACCTCCTTCCACAGCCCAACACAGTCCCACTAAAGGCTCTCCATCACTGTTTAGGAAAGAGAACAAAAGTAGTTTTTAAAACATGGCTTTCTTCAAATAAAAGACTCAGAAAGTAGTCCATTAGGATCAGCTTGATAAACTTCTAAAGGGATTTGAGAAACACGGAATCTCAGAGAAAATACTTTGCCGTTGCAAATCTTTGAGTATTGTTTTGTGTAGCAGCTGGCAAACTGAATGGACTCCCTGAGTAGAGGGGTGGAGGCCAAGCAGCCTAGAGTAAGTAATGTCTCCAGGCTCAGAGAGCAGATAAGTGTCCTAACCTGGACAATAAAAGGAAACTGCTTCCAGTAGCACTGAGCAGTTTTACCTCCATGAGAATGCCCTGCTCTTGGCCTGCAGAGAAGAGATCTGAGTATTTCTTTTTCAAAGGTGTTCTCTACAACATACTGTAAGTATATTTTGCACTGAAGTCAATGATAAACAGAGATGTGGCCAGATTCTACCAGTGGGACATGAAAAGCTTAACCCAAAGTGAGTCTGCAGTGAAAACCAATGCATTTGCATTTCAGCAATTTGATCTGGGGCAAGTCTGTGATGCATTACAATGCTGGGATCGGATCAAGCTTTTCTGGAGCTCATCCAATCACAACATGAGGCTATGGGAACCCTACTGCATAGAGTTCCTCCACTGCTGTTTAATTGTGCTCACCTCCTGAACCACAAAGTGTAATTCAAAGTCATCTACATACAATGAAATGGACCTCTAAGTAGGAAGCACAACCTAGTGTGGCCTCCGATAGAGGGGAAAGAACTGCCTGACCAACCATACTACTCAGGAACTTCCCAGCTCCCCTGACAGCATGGTTCTATCTCTGCCAAAATCCAAGTTTGACTAGGATCTCATCCTTAACAACCAGCTTTCCTGAATAATTTCAGGTTCACCTCTACCTTCGCCCATTCTTGACCACACCTGTCTGGATAATTCTTGAAGACAGTGCTATGACCTTCCAGATGACATGGGGAAAAGAACACTCTAACCTAGTAGATTAGACTACATGGACCTGGCGTAACCTCTAGAATGTTGCTCTGGATGTAGGATTTTTCTTCTCTACAATTTCTGGAGGAAAACACAGAGAACCACTGGACTCATCTCCTGGTCTTAACACTTTCCTGCTACCAGCTGGCCAGGGTGTTTCCTGGTAGACAAAAGCAATGCCCAGAGCTGGCAGGAAAGGGAAAAGAAAACCAAGTACAATTGATCTCTGATCACAAAAGTATTCTAGCCAGTTCTGAGAAATAAGCTGGTTCTAATTTTAACTAAAAAATAGTGTCTGGCCCCCATCTTAAAAAGGCATTTTCATTTAGGATGTGCATATCACTACTTCAGCACACAGGAGAGCATTTGAGAATAAGGCTTAGGGAGTAGGATTTAGTTTTAAGCTTTCTTCAAAAATCCTTTAGCAGCAGAAAAATTAAATGATTTCAGAATTAATTATTTTGATATCAGTCCTTTCTTCAAGAGTGGAGGGAGAGTTAGAGTAATTGGATCCAAAACACAAAAGAAAGAAATGATAATTTTTAAAAATATATTTAGAACCACTCTCCCTAGAGAAAGGACAAAAACAAACACAAAAAGTTAACTCATTCCCAATTGAGACCCTCTCCCAAAACTGCAAAAAATCTGGAAGCCAGATTTTTTTAAAAGAAAAAGGTAGACTAAAAGTATCAGGGGTATATGCTTGTAAAGAGATGGAATAGGGAAGAATATAATAATCTGCTTACCACCAAACTATAATAATCCTTTATCCTTTTTTATACAACATGTAACAGAAAGGTAATCAATATTGCTCTCTTACCTTTACACCATACGGAGCCAACAACCAGTGTTTGCATCAACACCTGAAGAGTATTTTAAAGATTCTTTTGTTGTTAAGCATAGTTGGAATTTCTGAACTCATTTCATGTCATCTTCTCTGGCTCTCTTGACAGATGTTTAACAGGGGTTTAGGTATTTCTAGGCAAATTGATTTATGAGACACTCAGTTTTCAGGGATAAAATGGAAGGGCTCCCTTCCTAAAAAGTAATCTCTGTCACATCCAGAAACACAGTGGTATTTTAATTAGGAAGAATCCCCCAAATTGGAGAGGATTTAAACTAGAATATGAAGAAATTCAAGGAAAAGGTTCAAAATGGTCATGACTGCAAATAATTCAAATATGAGAAAAGGCATTTCTGTAAAATGTCTTGCAACATTGCAAGAAAGGATATGCACCATCTATGGTCATCATTTGGCAAATAGGTCTCATCTCTCCTATGAACTCCTGTTAACTGGTGGTTGTTTGCTTAGAATATTATGAGATTGCTTAGAAGAATTATGAGATTGACTCTTGTTTTAAAGTCATAATTGATCAAAGATATGTGCCTCTTTTTAAAAAATAAGCTGCCCTGAAAATTCATTTATTCATTCATTACACATTTAACAAATAATTGCTGAATGCCTACTATGTGCTAGGCCTGCAGATAAATAGTCAGTAGAAAAAGTCATGAGGCCACATTCTCAGTCCTCATGAAGCTCATAAACTAGCAGAGCAGTTCCTATTTAAATAATCACAGAAACAAATGCAAAATGGTATCTACTACAGTTAATTAAGTGATGTACACATGCTATAGGAGTGCCAAATTGGGGATCTGACCCAACTGAGAAAGTCCCAGGAGGCGTCCCTGAAAAAGTGATGTAGAGCTGAGATGGAAAGGACGAGCGGGCATTAAGTAGGTAAGTAAAAGAAGGCAATGTGTTCCAGGCAGTGGAAATCACATATACAAAGCAGAGAGCATATTGTTCTGAATTTGTCTCTGTCCCAACAGTGAGGCAAGCCAGGGAAGGTTTTTCAGAAGTGAGGACTAGAGGGTAATGAGTATCTTAAGATTTATCTTTAAAAAGGATCATGCTTCTACCCACTGAGGTTTGAGAACCTCTGGCCAGTCCTGGCAGCTGGTTGTATTTCCCCAAGGCATGACCATCACCCTGAGCATGGTGGTGGCCACTACTGTCCACCTGCCAGCCTCCTTACAGCAAACAGAGTGCAGGTGTTGGACTTCAATGGTATGTTGTTGCGACTGCCAGAAAGTCAGGGAGGGCATTTTGTCTTAGGGCCCTGCTCCTCCTCTACTTGAAAATCCCATCAGCCTTGACAAGCACACTCTGGCATTCATTCTTTGTGGTTACAATAAAACTGGCAATGCTTTTTTAAAATGCAAGCTAACTGGGATTCCTTGGAGGCTGGAGCCAGGGGATTTGGAGAACAGGCTCAGTTAGGTAGGCTTAAACAGGAAGCTTGGAGTGGTCCCTGAGGGAGGCCTCCCTGTTCTAAGGCTGTATGGCTGGTATATTCTGCTTCCTAACTGCAGAAAATTTCAGCTCTAAAATATACCGGTCTTAGAAGATTTTGCACTGGCTATTCCCTCTGCCAGAACACTCTTCCTCTAGATATCCACAGAGGTCACTCCCACACCCCCTTCAAATCTTTACTCAAATGTCTCCTTCCCAATGAGGCCCATCCTGTCTACCCTATTTTACAGTGTTACCAGCATATCAGTCGTATCCTGGTACTCCTGTTCTCCTATTTACTAGTCTATACTTTTCTTTTTCTATCATACCATTTATTTATTAATTATGTTCATGATTTGTTACTTTTCTTTCCCCTAATTATAAACTCCACAAGGAAGGAGACTTCATCTATTTTGCCAGTGATGTATTCCAAAAATGCCTAGCATTCTATCACAGAGAAGGCACTCAATGAATAGCTGTTGAATTGAAGTCCAACATGGCATTTGGGCTAGCCAGGCTACCCCCGTCTTCTCATTCTCATGCCTCTGAGCAGCTTGGGAGCCACAGTCTGATGCATTGGAGCTGGGCTCCTCTGATGACATCCACAAGGGGGCTAATCCATGGCTCACAGTGTTGCATTAGGGAGTAGTGTTCAGCCTAGTAAAAAGCAAAGTGTTGGTGCTTTGACAGAAGTAGGGCACAACTCTGCTCTGCCAGGTATGAATGGTATGATGGTAGTTGAGTCATCTGCTCTTTCCAAGCCTTGCCTTGATCAACTGAAAAGTGAGGATGATGCTTTTCTCATTGGGGCAGGTAAAATATCTGTGGGGATGAACCCTTAGAGCCTGGCTGAGAGCCTAGCACATATAGGTATGCAATACATTGGTTGGTTGATTATGAGGAAAATGTAAGATAATGTTTAACTTATGTATATATAAAGTGCCTGGCATGTGAGAATCATGCATTCATTCACACAACAAATGTCGATTGAGTGCCTACCATGTACTTGGCAAAGTGCAATAACCATGGGCATTGTTGTATGAGCTACTCATACCCAGTCACTGGGAATGTCATCGGCAGTGGAGAGACCTTCTACATGAGATGAAATAAGCTCAAAAGGCAGTCTGAAGAGGGTGGCATCTCTCATGACCCTGACTGCCTCAGCATCCTTGGAGAACATCAGAAAGATGAATACCCAGACCCATGGCCTTCTTCTCCCATTGTCCTGGGTGTCTAAAACAGCTCTGTTCTCCTAAGTCAGTCACACAGGTGGTAATTGAGGTCTGAGACTTGCTCTCCCAGGGATGTCTTCTGTTACTGATGTCTACGTGGGCTGGATGTAGAAACCAAGCAAATCCAGTAATAAGCCTATTCAGTGAAGGCTGAGAGCTGGGGTCTAGAGTTCCTGGCATGTCTACTCACTGCCCCCCCCAAGTGCTTGGATTTGAGGGTAGGGAGGACATCTGTCTGCTCTGTCTCCCACAGTTCAATAGTACATTCTCTGAGCTGTGTTCAGTGAGTTGTGACTCCCAGGTATGTGAAAAGCAGCAATGATGAAACCAAATTTTCTCTGAGGGTGGGTACTGATAAAATCAATGATTCTTAATAGTAGTAGCAACAGCACCTCACATATATTCAGCACCTATCATGTGTTAGCCATATACAAAGTACTTCTATACCCATCACACCTCACAACAACCTATTTAATTATGTAGGCTATTAACTCAATTTATGAATGAGAAAACTGAGGTTCTGGGATGTTTAGTTTCTTGTCATGATTGCTCAGCTAACAAGTGCTATAAGCGAGATTCATCCTAAGCAGTCCAAATCCAGATGGCATCTGCAAAGTCCACTTGTAGTTGTATACCAAAGGGTCTCTTCCTGCTTCATGGTGCATCCAGCTGTGAAGCCTGAACAAGGCACCCGACCTCTGTGGACATGGTGCCTTGTCCATGTCCAAGCACAAGTCACCATATCCTTCTCTGTAGGAGCATCAGTCATTCAGTTGTGTTGGGAGTTCATTAGTTTGCGCATACTTGTAAAGCCCTCATACCTATTCCTGTCACTGGCACATGGTGAGAACCAAAAAGTATTAGTAATTATGGATATGATTAAATAGCCTAAGTCTAAAAGTTCTAGGTGGAGCCCACTCTTTGTGAAGGGTTGGAGAACATTCTTAAATGAAGGTTTCGGCACCTAAACCTCGGGAACCTCATACTTTCTGGAATACCCTTCTGTACTCTGAATTCCTTCCTGAACTTGGGGCATGTGTGGACTCAGATGGGCCACCCAAAACCCAAGCTCTGTTGCTTATGAGCTGTGTGTCTTGAGCTGGTTATTCCACATGCTGAGTCTCAGTTATGCCTCTAGAAGAGAAAGGTAATTCTGATACCCATGCCACAGGGCTACTGTGAGGATGGCAGGACCAAATCCTCCAGACACTGGATACACATCCTGGCATAGAGCAAACACTTAATAAAAGAGGGTGTTTCTATAAGCAAATTAAGCATTATTTGTAGAATCATTATCATTTACAAAAAGAATAAATAAATTGATGCACCTTTTCTTGCTCTGTGGTGGATAGGATTTCAAACCTAAATCACCAAGGAGCCTAGCCTCCTCCTTTGCTGCCTCTTTTTCCACAATAGCCCTCCAGACCCTGCCTTAGCCCAGGCAGGAGCCTACTTCTGCATGGATGGGTTTCCCAAAGGTGCCCCATGATACCCAAAACCAAGCCTATCGTGAATAATGAAGGCTTTGTGCAGTTTCCCAGGAGTCAATTGAAGGGCTACACTCAATCCTTCCTGAAATCCAGGAGTGCATTTTCACGATACTGAGAAAGAAAAAAGCAGCCTTAAAAAATTCCTTATTGGGAAAAGTACAGGGATATATGAGGAGCAAAGTATCTAACAGACAGAAAGAAAAATATAATCTGCTATGCCTGACAGTAAGGCCTCCAGCAGCCTTGACTCCGCAGCAATGCCACACCATTTCAGAAGAGCTGGCCCTGTAGGGTGGCCACCAAATCTGGAACCCTTGGCAAATATATAATAAATGAAAGTATACCACAAATCAAAATATAATGCTATCATTTATGTTCCCAGACTTTATGCCTGCCAAGTACTGGAAATCATCAGAAGAGGTGAAGGTCAAGATAGGATGTAGCTATTATTCATCCCCACCCCCAAGGCAGGGGCAAGTGTTTCCTTAGCAGCTGACTGACCTGAGACCTTTGGATCATGTATGCATCGTAGCTGGACCCGTGGTACTTGGCCGTAATATCTGGGCTGTAGCAAGCATCACAAGTGCATGGTATATTCGAGCTCAGGGCCTGTTTCCTAGGTCTATAAACCTGTGGGAAAAAGCTACAATGGTTAGGTGTAGGAGGGGAGGGCGCAGGGCGCACAGCAAAGGAATTAGGAGAAATTAAAGAAGGAGGCTCCTCTTGACTTTCTGTGGCCAAGTGGGTGAAAAACCCAGTGTAGAAGATGCACAGCCCCAAACAAAGAGGTCAGATGGAAGTGGCTCCCAACCCCCCGGGGCCAGCGCTAGCAAGGCATGCTGCTCTGTGGAATGACCCCAATGTCTGGCAGTGACTGGGATCCTTCCTCTGCAGGAGAAGGCGCCAAGGCATGGTGGTGGTCTCTCTCTTTCAGCAAGGCAGCCCCATGGGAAATGGACTCTAGTTCAAGGCCAAAGGACGCCTTTTCCTTCCTGAGGAGGGAGGGTTGGCTGGGCTTTCCTTCCACTCACCTTGCACTTTGTGCTCAGCCCAGATCAGCCTAGCAGGCGGGAATCCAGGCCTGGGGCTAAAATCAATGTGGACACGCTCCACATGATACCATGTGGCATTTGGAGAGTTTCAGAGCCACACGTGGCCCACGCTAAGATGTGGCAGCCACCTTGTGAGACCACAGACCATTGAGCCATAATATTTGCTGGCTTTCACACGAAGCTAGAATCTGAGTGAGTATCTTTAAACTTTGCTTCCCAAAGCCCCCACGTTGTATAAAGAGCAGAAATAATGTCTGAAGATTTTAGGGTTGATTTTATAACATGCTTCAGGTACAATTATTTCTATTTAAGCCACTTCCAGAAAGCCCTACAGAAAGTAAAGAACTTTCTGCATAAATTAGGAATTTGTCCCTCCTTCCTTTTCCCTCATAAGAAATACTGTGGCCTAGTGAGAAGGAAAAAAAAAACAGAATAATAGGGTAAAGAGGTGACAAAAAGAATATTCAACTGAATAATGGCCAGGGAGGTCTCCAAACTTGGTCTGGCAGTGCCAGGGCCGGGAGGTGTTCCTCGGCCGAAAGGACCAGGAGGAAATAGTTGAAGTACCAAAGTTGGAAGTATGTAAGAAAGAAATATAAAGAACTGGTTGAGGGGAAATTTTTATAGGGCCCAAAGAGTGAGCAAGAGAGAAGACAACAGATAGAGGATGTGCCCAGAATTTAATTAGTAGTTCCTAGGATTTAGTCAGAAGTCATACAAAGTCCACGGGAAGGAAGAGAGCTGACAGCTATTTCTGGGGAAATGATGCTAATACAAAAGAAAGGAAAACAGCGCTGGTTGCAAACCACAGGAGCCCAAGCACATGCACATCCACAAAGAAAAGCAGTAAATGGTGTTCCAGTGGCAACTCGGGCAACTTCACACCTACCTGTGTTTAGCTGTTTGAGCCTGCAGGATGGACATGGGAAAATGAAGAGTAGCTAAACCCAGAGAAAGCACCCAAGGACAGAACCCAGCAAAACACACCTTCCATGCAGAAGGCCCCACCTGCTGCTTTAACTGATGCACCAGTCGATCTTTCTCCCGCTTGAGGGCCATGACTTCTTCCTGTGTCTTTTTCTTTTTGGAGGCAGATAATTCCAGCAAGGCAATGTTTGCATCTTTTTCACTGATTGCCGCAAGCAGTGCTTCCTGTCTGGTAAAATAAAGATTATTGTGATCATTTTTTAAAGTGAAAAAAATTGGCATTTATAACTGAAATGAGCAATGAAGTATTGTCTCAATGGGAAGGAATTATGGATAATGTTTAAGACAAACTACCTCCTTGACTCTCAGAATGGACAAAGTTGTGCGAGTCAGAATCCCTGAGACCCCACACACTGTGCCCTCTAAATGAGGCATCTTTCAGTGGTTTCATAGATATATCTGTATATGAGAAATGGAGGGAGTCAATCTGAACATTCACTTCTAAAACACTTTCATCCATCTACCCATCTGTCCATCCAGTCATTCATCCATATGCCCATCCATCCTTTCTTCCATCCATTCATCTGTCCATCAGTTCATCTGTCCATCAATTCATCTTTCCAGCCATCCATCCATCCATCCATCCATCCATCCATCCATCCATCCATCCATTTGCCAGGTGAAGTTCTATGTACTCCAAGATAACCCAGAAAAATTGGGCAGCAACTTCAATATCAAATATTATTTTTTTTCCTGCAAGATTTCCTTTTGAAGGCAGGAAGAGATATTTACTAGGGCTCCCTTTCCATTTTCAATGCCATTAGTGATTGTCATTCCACAAAAAAAAAAACATTCTGTCTTCAGTATTTCTCATCTCAGTAATTATAGCACTACCCACCAAGTAGTTCAAGCTCCAAACTTAAAGTCTTCCTTGATTCCTTTCCTTTCTTCTGCACCCAGAGACAGTCAACAACTTCAGTAGGTTTTACTCCAAAATACTGCTCTTATCTAAACTTATCTACTGTCTAGGAAATGTTTCCCAATGACCAGCATCTCCTGACATAGCTCACCCACTGGTCTCCCTGGTACAGAGGCCAAAGTAATCCGCAAAAACATTATAAGTCCAGATTCCACCATCCTGTTGCATGAAAAATCCATTGCATCACTCATTAGACTTCAAACCCAGACCCTCTACTGATGCCTGCAACTCGTTATACCAACTGGCCCTAACCACCTCTGTGAGGTCATCTTTTTCCATTTCTCTCTCTTCAATCATTAGGCTCCAGCACATTCTGTTCTTGAACTCATTTCTAGTCCTTGAAAATGTTACACTTGTTCTCACCTCATAAGCTTTTTCTCTGCCATTCCCTCTAACTAAAACGGCTTCACCTCACACAGCTCCTTATCCTTCAGGTCTCAGCTCAATGTAACCTCCTCAGAAAAGCCATCTCCAGCTGCTCTCCCTGGCAGTCTCGCTATCATTCCCCTTGTGCCCAAGCCCCTGGCCTGTCACATTACACTGTTTTCTTTTTCCATAGGACTCTTCACTATTTGAAAGGATCTTAGAGATTTATAATTTTACTCATTTTTCTTGTGTACCACTAATTCTCCAGCTTCTAGAAGAGCACTGAGCACAGAGAGGGTGTCAAAATTGTTTGTTCAAGGAATACAGAAGTTCACTTTATACTTTTCAAAAGCTTTGAAGAAACCAATATACATCTCTTCCTCCCACTTAAAAAAAGTATTTACAATGCTTTGATTCCTGATTACTCTGTGATCACTGCTTACTCAGTAAAGTGTTAAAGTTGTCTCCTCCCATTATATAGTCCAATCTTCTGGCAACATCTGTTGCAAATTTTAATCTGGAATTTGGAGGGACCATTATGAACTAGGAAATAGCTCTCCTAGTGTGTTTCATTTAGATCTTTCCACTGAGGGAAGTCTTGTCCCAGCTATTTGTGTCACCTCAGCAATACTCTAGACCACTGAGAAGACCCTACACTCTAAGGGAAGTCTCAATATTGGGACTTTTTTGCATGCAAGCCCCAGGACTAAAACCTGGTCATGATCCTGTTTTGTCTTTCTTTAATCCCCACAGCCAGACCAGACCCTCTCCAGATGTTTGAACAATATGGTCATTATTTGGATCTCACGTATTTCCCCTTTTCACTGTAGGAATTTTCTAGGCCCTGCTAATGCCAGGTAGTAGAAGCTTCTGACTCAGGCTCAGACATGTGAGCAGAGAAAATGTCAGGAAATATCTCCACTTTCCAGAGGAAAACCAGTGCAGCCTGGACTACCAAAGCAGCATTAATATCCAGCCTCAGAGCCTGTCTCTTTCTGGATAACATCTTGAGACAATGGACATACTTGTTGTTTATAGCCAATGCATATTTATGCATAAGGCGAAGCTGAAGAGGCTGCATGGACTTCAAATCAGAGAGAACTCACTGATTACAATATTTTACCCCACTCTGCCCCAAATTAAAATGTCCAAGTGAAAATTTTCAATGGAAACAACCTAAAAAATCATTATGAGGAAAATTAGGAGTTGATAGTAAATTATGCTACATCCTTATGATTCACTCTTTATGGCTACATGCAGCCATGTGAAATGCTGATGCAAAATAGTTTAATAACATGTGAAAACAGTTATGCTTATCAAAAGACAATTCTCCATGAGTCTTATATTTTGCACACTTTTTCTGAGCATAGACACTATCTTTTTTTCTCACAATTTTTCAAGGATGCTTGTATAATAAATAGCCTTGGAAGAAAGAGGCAGTGTCTCCCTTAGGATCAGGAATAGTCACACTTACTATCCTGTATAATATTGTCTCCTTCCAGACCAAAGGGTAGGCATGTTACTGCCCATTATAAAAGATTTGGGCTTCCTAAGCTCAGGGTTGCTCTCTCTTAATGCAACCCACAGAAAGAATAGCTATTTATCAGACCCATCTGCCTTGCCTTGCCTTTATGGAACTTGGAGAATGAAGAATTGACATAAATATGCTGATGCTGATGCTGCTGCCTGCACCTTGAGCAATAAAGTCTTTTGTTTCTGACCTAGAAGTCCCTGGTCTGCTGCCTGTATCCATGAAACTGAAGAAGGCTAATCTGTTAGTGTGCCACAGAGAAAGTCGCAGACCCTTCACAGTTCTTGACATGCAAATGTATATACAATAAAATCCCAAAACTTAAAATTATATTCCTAGAAAAAACAAAAACAGGAAGGAAATACATCAAAATGTTAATAGTCATTATCTCATGGTTGGTAGAATGGATAGGCTAGTTTTTATTTATTTTCTGCATATAATTTTCTGTGTTATTCTTTCCTTCCACAAAGTATCATAAGAGTAAACATGAAAAAATTATAAATGATGCTTTTCAGTCACTAAAAAAACTACAGGAACATGCGTCAAATACTCGGCACATGTGAAATTTGCTCATTTTCTCATCAAGCTATTTATGATTTCGCCACTGCTCTCGCTCCATATACTCACAAGTGGCCCCACACACATGCCCGGTACAGCTACACCTTCTGCCACTAGGACAGCTGCAAGCATCTTCTAGCTAGGCTACCTATGTCCATCTTTATATCTCCATGTCCTATGGCCCTTTTTAACACATTTTCCTCTTTCAAGTCAAAATTCAGAATTATAAAACTTTCATAACACTTAAAA
>VMDR010027075.1:0-13752 GCA_007922815.1 Macrotus californicus
AGAAAATAGAACTGTATGGAAATCCTGGACAACCAAGAAGTTAAAGAAGAAACATTCATCCAGACCTGTAGGAGGGGCGTAGACAGGCAGCTGGGGGTTAGAGGTCACATGGCAAGGTGATGGCTGGAGGACCAGTGTAGGCAAAGCAGCAGCAGGTGGACTGGGTGAGGCAGCAGCTAGCAGAGCGGACAGTCCCACATTTGCATGCGATAGACCGGGAGGAACAATTGGGGAGTGAGACAGATTGCACAACACAGGGCACTGGTGAGGGGAAATAAAGCCTCAAACCTTCTAACCAAAAAAACTTGTGGGTGTGGCAGCAATGGGAGAGACTGCCAGCCTAACGGGAGAGTTCGTTGGAGAGACCTGCAGGGTCCTAAAACATACACAAACCCACTCACCTGGGAAATCAGCACCAGAAAGGCCCAATTTGCTCGTGGGTAGCTGAGGAAGTGACTGAAAGCTGTCTGAGAGCTCTGCAAGCAGCACTGTTCCCTCTTGTACCCCTCTGCCACACATAGTACCACAACACTGTGACATGGGTTGCTCCACCTTGGCAAATACCTAAGGCTCCACCCCTTACTGTGTAACAGGTGCACCCAGACAAAAAAATATGGCCCTAATGAAAAAACAGATCAAAGCTCCAGAAAACATACAACTGAACAACAAAGAAATAGCCAACCTATCAGATGCAGAGTTCAAAACACTGGTAATCAGGATGCTCACAGAAATGGTTGAGTATGGTCCCAAAAGAGAGGAAAAAATGAAGGCTATTCAAAGTGAAATAAAGGAAAATGTACAGGAAACCTACAGTGATGGGAAGGAAACTGGAACTCATATCAAGGGTTTGGAACAGAAGGAAGAAATAAACATTCAACCAGAACAGAATGAAGAAACAAGAATTCCAAAAAATTCTTAGAGGCTTAGGAACCTCCAGGCCATCTTTAGATGTTCCAATATCTGAATGAGTGCCAGAACGAGAAGAGGAAGAGCATGAAATTGAAAACTTATTTGAAAAAATAATGGAGAACTTTGCTAATCTGACAAAGGAAATAGACTTCCAGGAAGTCCAGGAAGCTAAGAGAGTATGAAAGAAGGTGGACCCAAGGAAGCACACACCAAGGCACATCATAATTGCATTACCCAAGATTAAAGATGAGGAGAGAATCTTAAAAGCATCAACAGAAAAGGAGACAGTTACCTACAAAGGACTTCCCGTGAGGCTATCAGCTGATTTCTCAAAAAAACCCTTTCAGGCAAGAAGAGGTTGGAAAGAAGTATTCCAAGTCACAAAAGGCAAGGACCTACATTCAAGATTACTCTATCCAGCAGAGCTATCATTTAGAATGGAAGGGCAGATAAAGTGATTCCCAGATAAGGTCAAGTTAAAGGAGTTCATCATCACCAAGCTCTTATTATATGAAATGCTAAAGGGACTTATCTAAGAAAAAGAAGATAAAAATCATTAGCAATAAAGTGAAAAATTCACAACTATCAACAATGGAACCTAAAAACAAAAACAAACGCAAACTAAGTAAATAGTAAAAGAGGAACAAAATCACAGAAATGGAGATCACATGGAGGGTTATCAATGAGGGAGTGGGGAATGGGGGAAAAGTACAGGGAATAAATAGCATAAATGGTAGTTACAAAATAGACAGGGGGAGGTGAAGAATAGTACAGGAAATGTAGAAGCTAAAGAACTTATATGTATGACCCATGGACATGAACTAAGCGGAGGGAATGTGGGTGGGAGAGAGTGTGCAGGGTGGAGGAGACTAAAGGGCGGATAATGGGACAACTGTAATAGCATAGTCAATAAAAATATATTTAAAAAAAAACTTTGTCATTTTCAGACACATGAGATATTTTTAATTTTGGAGGCCAGATTTGTTCTTTGATTATTTTGAGGATTCTGGCATCCCTGACTTATTGAGCTCTTCTTGCATGCTAAGTGTATATAAAAATTTCCCTGGATTTTATTGTAATATGCTTATTTTAAAAAACCATTGAAGTTATTCCTTCATTTGCAAATAAGAATAATTCAGCTTACTTTTGTGAATCTATGGTATTAAAGTTTATTGTGTTGAAGCTTTGCCCAAGAAGTCTAACATAATTTTGAATTAACAATAGCTAAAGATATTTTTTTTCTTTTTTGTTATCTCATGGAAATGGGTACAGTATTTCACCATTTCTAGTATTTTGCTATTGATTTGGGGTAAACTTTAACATGTTTAATTAATTTTTTTTCTTTTTTTAATTAAAAAAAAATTTTCTTTGATTCCAGTGAGAGGGTAAGGGAAGGAAAAAGAGAAGGGGAGAAACATTGATGTGAGAGAGAAATGTTGATCAACTGCCTCTTGCACATGCCCCAACTGGGGACCGAACCTGCAACCCAAGCATGTGCCCTGACCAGGAATTGAATTCACCACCTTTTGGTTTGCAGGATGACATCCAACCAGCTGAGCCACACGGGCTAGGGCATTTTAATTTTATTTTCAAAGTAGAGTTTTATTAGGAAATAACTTGCACATATTACATGCTCTCTTATTGCTATAATCACATATTTTACTCTCTTTAATGGTACAATGAATTATGTTGACAGATTTTCTACTGTTGAACCACATCAATTATTTTATTTTATTTACTTTTTAAGCTTTTATTTATCTATTTTTAGAGAGGGGAAGGGAGGGAAAGAGGGAGAGAAACATTAATGTGTAGTTGCCTCTTGCACGCCCTACTGGGGACATGGCTCACAACCCAGGCATTTGCCCTAGACTGGGAATTGAACTGGAGACCCTTTTGTTTACAGGCTGGCACACAATCCATGAGCCACACCAGCCAAAACACATGAATAATTTTAGTACAAAACTTAGGTACAATTCATTTAATATGATCCTGGATTTGCTTTACTAATATTTAGAGTTTTGCATTAATATTTATTAGTGAAATTGGCTTATTGTGTTGTTTTTTGAATTATTTTTGCTAAATTGTAATATCAAAATTTCCCACCTGTGTAAAATGAATTAGAAAAATTACTGTTTATTTTTAAATTCCTTGAAATGGTTTAAATAACATAGGGATTATCTGATTTTTAAAGGCAGGTAGAAGTCACCTGTTAAATCTAGGCTTGTTGCCTTTTTAATTAGTAGATATTCAATTGTTTGATCTTTTGTATAAATATTGAACTGCTCAGATGTTTTTGAGTATCATAATTGAGGGGTAGTCTTCATTTCCTCTGTGTTGACCTACACTCAGTACAGTAGCCACGGACCATATGTGAGTATGTACATGTAAATTAATTAAAATCAATACAATTTTAAAAGTTAGTTCTCCGAATTTATGAGACACATTTCAAATGCTACACAGCCACATGTGACTAGTAGCTATGACATGAGAGAGTGCTAAGAGAGAGCATGTTGGTCATTGCAGAAGGTGGCATCAGCCAGCTCTATTCCAGCTGTTTGAATATGTTGCTATAAAGTGGTATGTCGAATTGTCTTGTAATTCTTTTAATTGTTGCCTTGTCTACAGTTGTATTCCTTAATATTGTTTTCTTAAAATTTTTTATTTCCTTATTCAGATCATTTATCTATTTCATTAGTCTTCAAAGAATTAAATTTTTGCTTTTATTATTCTTTCAATTTCTATTTTAATTATTTTTTTCTCTTTTCTTAGGTTAAACAATTCATTTGCTTTCAATGTTTTTTCAGATTTATTTTGGTAACATAGGATTGATTTCATTCCTTATGTTTTACTTTAACATTTTTATGTTACTTTTGTTTTTTTTTAATCTTACTCTTACTGTCTTGGGCTAGGTTCTCTTTCTTCCCTTTTACCCTTATTAATTGTAAAATTTGATTCTGATTTATTATTTTCCAATCTTTAATGATCAACATTAATTTTTCTACTGTTTTAGGAATGTCAAATATAACTATATACTCTTTTGCCAAGATGTTTTACTTGCTTTCTCTTCTACATTCCACACACAGAGATGAAACTTTTAGAAAACGTTTATTTTCTACTTCCAAATCCTCAGTTAAAACAATTCAGAATATTTAGTCTCATGCTATTATGAGACTCTCTTAAATTATAACTTTCTGTTTCAATAATTTTTTAAAATAACAGTTTATAAAACTCCAGTCATGCCATTGTTAATTTAGACTTAATTTTATTGAAAGATGATTTAGAAAGTGTGTCTTTTATGTTTCTTTTGTAATTTTCTCTCTAAAAGTTGTGAGGTCTTTCTCTTTCTCCTTGCATTTCAGAAACATTGCCATGGCATGTGTAAGAGAGTGCGTGTGTTCACTAACGTTGCCTATGACATGATGAACTCTTTTGATCTGAAGACTCTACAATTCAGGGTAATTTCTCTTTTTTTCTAAATTTTTATCTAATAATTCCTTCCCCCCATACTCCCTTGCCCTTTGGGGTTCCCTATTACATGCTCATCAGATCTCCTGGGCTGTACTGCATATCTCATGTTCTCCCACTCATACATTCCAGCTCTGTGGAACTTAACTTTTTGTTGTGACATATCACTCTCTCAATCTCCAAGAACGCTGAAAAAGCTTATTAACATACACCTTTCATTTTTAATTTTTAAAATTTAACTTTTTAGAAAACAAATGATATTCATTAGTTCTAGGAAGTCTATTTGGAGCTCTCGTTCTCTCTCCGTGAGGACCCTCCTACTTTCTGCCTGAAGACTTTACTCATTGCTGCTGGTAGCTCTACTCCAATGGAAACTAACAAATTTTGTTTTTCTAGCTTGAGTTCCGGCCTTAAGTAAAGGAATACCTTAAATAATTTTTTTTCTTCTTATTTTGTTGTTTATTGTCGATGTCTCTCCCCTCTATGTGGTGGGTCAGGCTGGTGGCTTTTTTATTAGGTAGGAATATGGGACTTTCTTTTCTGTGGCTGACTGCAAGCAACAGGCACAGTTACCTCGCTACTGACCTGGGGAGGGTCTGCCTGCTCGGCGGGGGGCCAGACCAGGGGCTCTTCTACCCATTAGCACATAATTCATTCAGTTCCTGTTGTTGTGTGGTTGGTACTTCTCAAAAACCCATGGGCAGAGAGTGGTCAGAAAAATCAGGGGAGGG
Organism: Macrotus californicus; assembly: GCA_007922815.1. NCBI lineage: Eukaryota > Metazoa > Chordata > Mammalia > Chiroptera > Phyllostomidae > Macrotus > Macrotus californicus. The sequence goes on from VMDR010027075.1 coordinate 5,106, forward strand.
CCCTGAAGAATTCTGGCAGCATGTCACTAAGGAATTCTAGAGAGAACTGAGAGAGAAAAGAAGCCAGTGAAAGAAATGTTTTAAGATGTGGATTCCATCTGGAAAACAAATAATTTGTAATGTTCAATAAAAATATTTAACTATAAAAGTTGTTGATGGCTCCAGATTTCAAAATTTATGTAACATGTAAAAGTATCATTTTACTCTGCTTTAAGGCAATTGAACCTTCAACAAATAAAAAGTTTGTTTATTGGTGTGCAGAATAAGTCTGGAAAATTCTTAAAAAGAAGGCTTAGGAGTTGATCTTTGAAGTGATTGTGTAAGAACATTCACAATTTCAGTTATGTGCTAGGCGTGGTGATGACATCTACTTTGGATGCAGCACATTCATTCACTATTTGTAGTCTCTCAACATAACTTTGTATTTTTAATCTAAAATATGCACAATATTAACAGGACCTTTGATGATTAAATGAGATGACTCATGGCTAAAACACAGGCTCTGGCCCAACAGTCTCATTTTTTTTTCCTTAGCTACACCAAAAATCACAGTATCTTGCAGTCCCTTGAAGTTTGGTTTTGTGAATGAAAACCTAGGATGCTAACTCTGTGAATACCAGGAGTCCAGGCAAGGTGCTTACTTGTACAACATGCACATAGGGGCCCATGTGAAAATATGATACTAAGCATTGGACCTATCAACAAAAATTACCATAAGGTCAACACTGAGCCAAGAAAAAATTATGAAAACTTTATAGAGTGAAACTCAAATTTAGGAAAATTCCTTCATACTTGCTCTTTAGAAATATTACTCTGTAGAGGAGATTGGAGAGAGATAGAAGCTAGGGTAAAGTTTAAAGAAATTATAGAATTTTACCTATAATATTAATATGCTGTCTATCAGATATTCCTTTTTTTCTGAAATTCACTTTCAATTAGCAGCTGTTGTCTCCTTTCAGTAATTTGTTGGAACTCCTTAAATTGCCAACCAGCTATTACAGGTTAACCATGTCCCATTACATTTATTGTTTTTGTATCCAATTAGAACACCTCAGTCTGGCACAGATTTTCGTGTAGATGGCAGAAGCTAACAACCATGCACCTAAAAAATAGGTGTGTGTGTGTGTGTGTGTGTGTGTGTAGGAATGAGTGGGGTAAAAAGGTTAGGCCCTTGTTGAACATCTTGTTGGAGATTTAGAAAACAATATACTTTAGCAATTATTGACCTTTACAGGCAAATATTTTGATTTTTTCATACACACACACACACAAAAAATAAGAATGGTGCATTCATTGCTCACCTCTGTGTTGCTGTCTTTTGGTTGGGAGGCCTCTGTCTGCTGTTCCTTGACTTTTCCATTCTGTGGGAAGTAGATGCTGCTGTAAAAGCCACACATGTAGTCCCAGCCACATTATGTATTTTCTGCTCAGCCCGGCCATCAGGGAATATGCTTCCTGGCAGTTTCCCTCTTATATGTTGTGGTACACACTGAGTCACACCTGGTCTCTGACCTTTGCACTTACCACAGGTCCGTTTTCTCCTTTCTTAATTGTGCCTTTGGATGAAAAGGAAAAGGATTGTTTGCTTTATGAGAATCAATATTTTAAAACATCAGTTCCATTAACAACTTTCCATTATATATGCACCAGCACAAGTCAGCTTATTGCATCAAACCATTTAGAATCTAGGGGCTCTGTGTGTCTATCCCCTCCTCACACACGCTTCCCACATGCACTCTTATTCCTAAGAAATCAGATCTTTGTCTGTTGCCTGACAATTTAATTTTATTCTGAAAGAAACCAAGAAATTGGATCAGGATATTTCTCAGTGGGGCTAAATTTATGTCTCTAAATGTTGCATGTTCACTGCTGGTATTTGTATAGGTTGCTGGCACATTTACACAGGAAACAGAAATTTGGTGTTATTCCTCTGTTAGTTTCTTATGTGTGATCAAATTACTAATTTATTTATTTACTTTGGAAATGTTTCAGTCCATGTACACCACAATTAAGCAGCAATGATGTGGTGAGGGCCTTCTTTCAGCCCTTCTGATAGAATATGAGATATGATAAATATATCTTGGAAAATGAGTAAATGTTGTATTATATGTTGATTCTAGTCGGTCCTGATTTATACTGAAGTCAGTACCAACAGCCTCTTGTTTTATAATTTCATTTATCTCTTCCTTTGACTCTGTCATACAGCCTCATGACAATCAGTTGAAAAGTGAAGTTCTTTTTGTCTGTTAATTATTTTGTTTACCCAGTACTAAAATACCAGTTTAACTGGTAGTTTCATCACAATTAAATGATGTAAATTTTAGCAAGAAATTCATTTGGAAGCAATAGCTGTGAACAACAAAGTTAACTTTTCTGATTAAGATCAGACATGTAAAAAAAATTATGTAGATCTGATTTGCTACAATGATTGAAAGGAGGATGATGGCTTTTTCTAGAAACTTACAGAACACAGGACCATCTCTCTTGCAGTAGAGGCAGCTTAGAGTGTCTGCTATTGCATTTGGAACCTGGATTTCACTCCCTGCTCTGTCATATGACTGTGTGACTGCTGATTCTGAAAGAAACTATTATTTTAACTTGTATGATTAATTTAAAGAAAATCAACTTCATCAGATCCCTCTTATTTTTGGAAATATTGACTTTAGGCCATTTTCTATGACTAGTAGTTTGAAAGGATTTGTATCTAGAAAGCAGCACTGGTGATGAAATATATTTTAGAGTGAACACACTCCAATGAGCAGAGCCCTCTGGAAGCAATGTCTACATCACACTCTGAGCCACCTGCATAAGCTAGCTTGGGGAACATCTCTCCTCCTGGATGGTGAGGCTGTACGTGAACTGAACTTTCCAAAAGACTGAAGAAAAGATTGTAAGTCCATAGACTTCAACTTCTTTCATGCTGGACAAAGGTTTTCCAAGCCATCTCCTGAGGCAATGAATCCAAGATTGATTGGAGCTCAATTCTCTGTTCATCTTCCATTTACCAGGTAAGAAGGAAGAACAACAAAGACGCTGGGACTCCTCCACTCAAGAACATACCATGTACCTATCAGTGCCTAGGTCCAACTCCCCTCTTTGTGGGTTGTTGAAAGGAACAGGTGGTTTAGGCATTCGTTTGTGGGCTGTGGCTTATAAACTTCCCTAATAAAGTTCATTATTTAGTCCATACCATGTGACATAGTGAATCTACCTTCTTGCCCAACAGTAAGTCTTAATCTAGTTCCTTATCCTCTTTCCCTCCCTTTGTATTTAACCCTTGAACAGATGAGGAGGTTTGTGATGCTGGATAGGAAGGAAGTTTCCAGGCCTTGCAAGAGGCTTTGAAACCAAGGATTCAAGTTGGTCCATTTCTGTGTTGCTGTGAACTGGAAAGGCCAGAATTTTTCATTTTTCTCTCCAGCTTTCTCTTCCAAACTCTACTCTTTCTTCATAGAGACAGTTGACACAAAGCACTTTAAATAATGATAGGAAATATGATGGCATAAAGATGTAATAGACACACTTTTTCCTATACCTGCCATTATCATCAGCTAAAAATCCTGGAAATTGTATATATAAAACAAACAGAAAGTTATTAAAGGTGGAGCTAGAAAGGCAGACCAACTAGAGACCACAGTACCTGGGGAACGGCCTGGTGGTAAATACCTGGGAATCATGTAGCCCAGTCAAGTGAGCCCATCAAAACTTCCATCGCATATCACATCACAAAACTTCAACTTTATTGGAAGATGGGCTATATGTGGCCCATAAGTTGTGACTTCTCTTCTGTTCTAAAAAGTTTTCTTTTTCTTTCTGAAAGAAATTCCCCCAAATCTTCACATATCAATGTATTTAAGTCAAGAGACCACAGCATGATCAAGTTAACTATCAATAGTAGATTTACTATACCAACATTTCCTATGATATCTGTTAGGTATTATATATATCATTAGGTATAAGTAAAAAATAGTTTACATATTAATAGCCACTTAAACTTATTATAGTTTGTAAAAACATTGAAAATGTTTAGAATATACTGTTAAGTGAAACAAAGCAGGACGTGAAGTTGATTAAATATAGTCACGTTTGTGTATGAGGCAGATGTCTAAAGAAGCAGGATGTAAGGCTGTGAATAATAACTGTGGGGCTAATTTTTATGATTTTATCCACTTACATTAATGATTTTCTTTATTCATGGACTCGTAAGCCATTGTGGCACCCACTGCTCTGGCACGGTTGAAACCAAATGATTTGTGGCCTGAAAAGTTGGCAATACCGCTTGCTATAAGGTTCTGTTCCTGTGAGAAGTGGACCAATTTCCAAATGAATGTCTTGGGAGGAAAGAATGTTCCTGATGGACTGAGATGGTCTGGATCTGGTCCTCTGGAAAGAAAGGACATCTAAGATTCTAAAAGGGGACTCTCCTTCAGGAAAGAGTCTGTCTGGGCTGGTGAGCAGAGCTTAATCCAGGGACCAATGTGATCCCAGGCTGGCTTGTTCTCTCGCAAGACAAGAGAGAGACAAGAGATTCAGCAGAATGGAGCCCCTGGCAGGTCTGTGAACGTTTACTGTAGCAGCTACAGTTTTAGAGCCTCAGGGTTTGGCACAGGGTGTCCTTTAAAAAATAATGTGGTTACAATTTGTGCCAAAAGCTCTCTTTTACTGAAATGATGGTTCTAGGTAAGAGTTAGCCCTTGAACTGTGATAATTATCACAAGTCGAACATAACATGGAATATACATAATTGTAGATACACAGATAATCATATGAGTTTTGAATATAATTAGCTCTCGAGGAAATATCTCCCTTGAAAGTAGCCTTCAGGCCTCTATTCCTTAATTCCACAGTTCAGTCATTGCTGTAAAAGAAACATATCATGCAATGCAGTCACACTAAAAAGAAACTATGCACAGGAAAAAGGAAAAGGCTGCAAGAGTATACACCATACACTTAATTATATCTGTGTTAGAGTACATGTTTTCCTCTTTTTGTCCTAGTTTCAATTTTTTATTAAATTATTATTTATTATTTAACTATTATGTTAATATCAATTTTGGAATAAACTGCTAGAAATTTGAAATGTATTTTCCATCTTTCAGTCCTTACAGCCTAGTCATTTATTTAGATATGCTTAAAATCTTGGATTACATCAATCCATTTTTGACATGTACATAGCTCATCTAGAATTTTCGCTCAGATTTTGCCTGCAGCACATACTCAAATACATTTGGTTAAAGTGACACACAGTTTCCTTCTGATCAGGAGGTACTGGTCTGAAATACTGATAGCTTTACACATCTCTATACATTCACAGGCAAGTTTTATGAATAATCAAGTGATGACTTGGGTACCTTCTGCATTGACAATCCCACTGTGAACTGTGGAAGGCTGCTCCATGTGTACATATCAATGAGCTTCCTCATCTATGGTTCTCACTAAATTCCCCTGGATCAATGAGAGCTTCAGGTAGGAAATGAGAAAGGTGTAAGAAAAGTGATTTGGGGTAATTTTTACCCTGGCTTCATTCATAGTACCCACCAGACAATATGTCGAAAGCAGCTCTCTCTTTGGATTCTAATAATTGCTTCTTCCCTGGACCTTAAGCTTATTGTTAGTACCTGATCTCAGCTCTCATTGTCCCTGGGGGTCTGCACAGATCCTCAGTGTATTCACTCTATCCTGCCCATATTTCTGTATGCAAAATCATTTATAAAATGATGCTCAAATTTCCTACACAGCCATATGTTTTGGGACCTCTGATAAAGTAACTGGTAGCAGGTATGGCTCTAGGAAGCAGGCCCTCAAAGTTAGATTATGGATTGGTGGTGCTCATGTATTTGAGGTGTGTGTGGATAAACTTCTTGCTGCAAGGTGGGGAGTAGAATCTATGTCATGCGCTCTCATCATAAATATTCAAATTAACACTGGTGGCAGCTGGAGATAATAAAGTTGGATGATAACAAGAGATCAAATGACTAATTTAGTTGTTAGAGAAATAATAGTGATTAATAAACGTGTGCATATATTTGGATTTTTATAAATGCCCTACAAAGCTTACACAAGCAAAGAGGAACTACAGGCTGTGAAATTCCATCTCAAAATATGAGTGGAAATGATAAATTCTGATGGCAACTTGGAGGAAATTCCTCATCTCCTAAGGTGCCAGGGCAGGTAAGCTGAGGACCAATATTAGGACTAGACTGTGAAGGTTGCTATTGCAGTGGTAATGAGATACTCCACCCATTAGGTCTTGGGTATGAAAAAGACACTGCTAGGGAAGGAGTGGGATTCCAGGAAATAAGATGGTGGGGTTGTGGAAGAGATGACAAGGATGAGAACTTCAAAGTCCCAAGTTTCTCGAAATCACCTTTGTCTGCTACCTCATAGCTCTACAACTAGACTCAGCACATTGTATTACTTATTTTTCTGTTCTTATTATAGTTGTCTTTTTAAAATTTATTTTGATGGATGATAAAATAATGTGTTCCTTTGCTGAGATGCATAGAAGAAAGGCTCCATGCATATGCATGTAGGATGATGTTATTCACTCATCATTGCCAGTTGTATGGAGCAGTGACAAACAACATGATTTTCAGTGACAATGGGGTAATTACAGTCTTGTATTCCTGAATAGCCCTTAATCAACACTGTTGTATGTTCTGTCATCAAATTTGTGTCACGTGGTTCCCAGTGGACCAACAATATTCTCTTCATGCTATAATCTCAAATCAATTTTGCTGAGTTAAATAAGCCATCTCATCCCATGTATCAACTCACGAATCTTGAATATATTTATGTAGGTCAGAATACTCTTAACTACACCATAAAATAGTAATTGCTATAATCGACAAAGAGCCAAGTTCTGTCTAGGCAAGCATAAAACTTGAATTAGGGGGATATGTTATACAAAGTAGAAAAATGTATCAATGAACAGAGATGTTTAACATAGTTGTAGTTGTATTAGTAGGCAATAGACTACCAATAAAAGTCAGCCTCATGAAATTTTACCTGTGGTATACAAGGTGGGGGTTCCCAAAAAACTGGAACTAACTTCTGGATGGCAGGCCCCTTATAGTACAGGTTTCCCCTGCTAGGTTAGTGTTCTAAGAACCCATCTTTATCAGTGTACCAGCTGGCATTGCGAGAGGCTGCGCTCAGCTTCAGTGAATTTTTTTTGAAGATTCAAGATGTTTGCCCATTTCACAATAGGTAATTTATAAACACACTTACCCACAGCACACTGACTGTTCATCAGTTTTTGACCAAAACAGCATGATCCCTGTGTCCCACTCTCCCTCTTCACTTGATCTCGCCCCAAGCGATTTTTTGTTTCCCAGATGAAAAAAGTCTTCAAAAGGAAATGTTTTGCCAATGTGGAAGAGGTGAAACAAAAAACAGAGAAACACTAAAAGACATCAAAATTGATGAGTTCAAAACTGTTTTGAGCAGTGGGAAAAGCCATCTCAATAGATGTATTGCATCAAATGAAGAGTACTTTGAAGGTGACTGAAGTTTAAACATGTAAGAATAAATACACAATTTTTATATATAAATTCTAGGGCTTTGGGGTCCTCCTTGTAAAAAAATATTAGGTTACATGCTCAAAAATTTTTCTCTAAATCAAAGATAGTCCTTATACTTGGAATAAGACTTAACTGAAGACATCAGAAAATGTGTTCACAGATTCAAGCAGATTGATAATGATCAGTGGCAGTCAGGTGGGACCCCTAGAAATGTGTGTGTGTGTGTGTGTGTGTGTGTGTTTCTGGGGGACCACCCTACCCTTCTTCTTGCAATATTCATAACCTTATCCCCATTATCTGATTTGCAACCATCTGTAGTGATCTCATAAGGCCCTTTATTTTTGTTTTTATCTGTCTCTACAAGAAGCTTGGGATGCCCAGGCCAGCCCTTGTTCCCTGACCCTGAATCACCAAATTACTTAAAAGAAAGTTTCCATAAATATGTATGTAAAAGGTTCATTGTCTGTGTCAGGAGATGGGGTCTCCTACTGGAGTCCTTTGCACAATGCTCCCTGGAAGTCAAATTTCCAGCAAAATTCCTTATGTCTTTAACCCCTTCTTGGCATATCTGATCTAATTTAGTGAATTGGGAAGAAAAAGGGTTACAATAGTAGAAGAGGGTGGAAAGTTTGGCCAAGAAAAGGATTTTGGATTTTTTTAGAATGCATATCCAGTTATTTGATGTGGTTTCCATTTTTTTAAAAATTCACTCTGGCTGTTGTATGAAAAGTGGATAAAGAAGGATATGAGAGGAACAAGGAGGTCATTTGTCAGCCTGTTGTTATATCCAGGTAAAGAAAACGATACTTTGGACAAACAAGCTGGCAGTGGGCATGGATTCTTGACTTTGTTTAATGGTAAAGCTGTCACAATTTACTGAGTTTTGTTATTGTGTTAAGAGAAAAATAAAAATTAAGGACAATTGCTGTAGGTTGACTCCTGATTGGATAAGGAAATAAGTTAAGGAGATAGAGAAGATTCAGGAAAGAATAGCTCTGATGCAGTGGGCACAACTGTGAGAAGTTATAGCTCTTCTGAGGTTAAGACACCTGTATAGTAGTAACTCAGTGTAGTATGGACTCCAGAGGAGATTTAGAGCTGGAGATAGAAATACTTGACTGATT
>VMDR010027076.1:0-13737 GCA_007922815.1 Macrotus californicus
ATAAGGGCTTGGTGATGATGAACTCCTTGAACTTGACCTTATCTGGGAAGCACTTTATCTGCCCTTCCATTCTAAATGATAGCTTTGCTGGATAGAGTAATCTTGGATGTAGGTCTTTGCCTTTCATGACTTGGAATACTTCTTGCCAGCCCCTTCTTGCCTGCAAGGTTTCTTTTGAGAAATCAGCTGATAGTTTTATAGGAATTTCTTTGAAGGTAACTCTCTCCTTTCCTCTTGCTGCTTTTAAGATTCTCTCTTTATGTTTAATCTTGGGTAATGTAATTATGATGTACCTTGGTGTGTGCTTCCTTGGGTCCAACTTCTTTGGGACTCTCTGAGCTTCCTGGACTTCCTGGGAGTCTATTTCCTTTGCCACATTGGGGAAGTTCTCCTTCATTTTGTTTCAAATAAGTTTTCAATTTTCTGGTCTTCCTCTCCTCCTTCTGGCACCCCTGTGATTCAGGTGTTGGAATGTTTAAAGTTGTCCCAAAGGTCCCTAAGCCTCTCCTCATTTTTTGAATTCTTGTTTCTTCATTCTGTTCTGGTTGAGTGTTTATTTCTTCCTTCTGTTCCAAATCAATGATTTGAGTCCTATTTTCCTTCCCTTCACTGTTGGTTCCCTGTATATTTTTCTTTATTTCACTTTGCTTAGCCTTCACTTTTTCCTCTATTTTGTGTCCATACTCAATCATTTCTGTGAGCATCACGATTACCAGTGTTTTGAACTCTGCATCTGATAGGTTGTCTATATTCTTGTCACTTAGTTCTCTTTCTGGAGTTTTGATCTGTTCTTTCATTTGGGCCATATTTCTTTGTCTCAGTGTGCCTGTTACATTGTAAGGCATGGAGCCTTAGGTATTCGCCAGGGCAGGGCAGGGCAATGTCGGGGAGGGGTCAGAGAGGGAACAAAGCTGCTCGCAGGGTTCTGGCCGTACTTTCAGTCACTTCCCCACCACCCACAAGCAAATTGGGCCCTTCTGGTGCTGATTCTGGGTGGGTGGGTTTGTGTATGTTCTAGGACCCTGTGGGTCCCTCCAACTAACTATCGTGTGAGGCTGGGAGTTTCTCTCACTACTGCAACCCTCACAGATTTTACCGCCAGAGGTTTTGAGGCTTTAATTTCCTGTGCTGGAACCCTGGGCTGTGTTTTCTGTCTTGCTCCACAGTTGTTCCTGCTGGCTTATCCGTACTCGAATGTGGGACCACTTGTTCCACCCACCACCGCCTCGCCCAGCCTGGTCTGTCCACTTGCTGTGCATCCTCTCTAGAGGCCCTGGCTGCCTGTCTCTGCCCCTCCTACCAGTCTGGATGAATGTTTCTTCTTTAACTCCTTACTTGTCAGACTTCCATACAGATTGATTTTCTGGAAGTTCTGGTTGTTTTTGGTTTTTAAATTGATTGCTTTCCTTTTTTTGGTTGTGCAAGGAAGGAAAGCATATCTACCTGTGCCTCCATCTTGTCCAGAATTTCCTTAAGGCTTTTTAAATATGTGAATGACCCTCCATGCCTTATTCTGTGAAGGTTTCCCCCGCTGTCCCCTGGCTCTGGGAACTCTGACATGACCCACAGCCTCTGAAGATGCTCTTTTGTTGATCCATTTTCCAGGCAGGCAAAACAACAGTTCTACAATTTCAGCTGCTGCTGTTTGGGGTGGATAAGTTATGTCTGGGGCAGTGGCATCAGTGACAAATCAAATGTATAGTAGCATTGCTGCCTTTTTAAATTGACATCTTTAGGATTCGAATCAGTGGGGTCATTGTGTGAGCCCACAGATTTGTAACCATCTCCTTCTATAGACAAGCCAGCCTGGTTCTTACTACAGAGTGTATGGGATTCTTCCTCCTGGTTGGCTCCTCATTTAGTGGGGATGAGTAACAGATCTCTGGCATTTGTGGGCCACTTCATCATAAGCGCGTTCTGTCCTGAAACACTAAAGCCACAGTCTTTTCTTCGCACCTGGAGTTCAGTGGTATTTCTTCTGCCCCCTGTGATCCCCTATTCACACAGGCCTTTTCTCTAAATTTTGCCTCTTCAGCTTTCCATCCATCCATTTCTTCTTTTCCATTTCAACAGATGCCACCCAGTTGCCCACCCAGGTTCCGTCTCATCTCCACCTTTTCGGTAGTTTCCTACCTGAGTTTTCTCTGTCTGGTTACCTTACCATACCTCCGGGCCAATATATGTCCCAGGTTAGGCTGGGACACAGGTCACAGACAGTGGACCACCAGTCAGACCAGTCAGATAGAACCTATAGGCGTGTTTGGTTTGAACATCATGCTGCAGACCCACACAGCAGTTTACAGATATTTACTTGACCAACATTTATAAATCAAGAAAGTGCATACAAAAATCCAGATAACCACCCTTGCTTGAAAACATGGATTTGTTAGCACTGAGCCAGCCTTTCCACATGCAGACCTTGGCGGGAGCTGCTGCTCCATTAGATGGGCATGCACCATCCCAGCTGCCTGGGCCTGCTCACTGTGTGGGCGCCCTGCCTGATCCATGGAGGCATTTTGGTTGTGACCCCCTCTGTCTTTCACCTATGGCCCGTGTTATTCCTACACCATCCATGGAACATCGCAGCCTCCTGAATGAAGTTCAAGTTCCTCACCTAGCACTCCACGGTATCCTGCAATGATTCTCAAACTGAAAATGTATTGGGAACACTTGGGAGGTTAAAGACGGACTCCTGCCGCCCCCAGTCAGTTCTGATTGGTACATCATGGGGGACACTCAGAAACATGTATTTTTAACAAGAAAGATCCCTGGGTCATTCTGACGCAGGTTCCAGGGCACATACTTTTTTAAGCACAGTTCCAGTATGTTTCAGTGTCTCTTGCAAGCCTTCCTTTAGTTCCAGTTCCAGAATTCCTAAAAAAGGAGTTGATTGGCCCGACTTGAGTCAGATAGCTTTCCTGTCCCCCACAGATGGCAGCTCCTACAAAACCCACATGGGACTAGGGGACAGAAGCAATTCCCAGCAGCACACGGCACACAGCTCACCCACCCAGCTCTTCTCTCGGGGTTCTCTTGTCCAGGTGGCTGGCCTGTCCTCCCCGCCTGGTAAGCCCAGGAAGGCAGGGGCTGCTTCGCAGTCAGCTCCCTCTCCTCAGAACTAGCTGGTACTGGACTTTAGACACAGTAGATATACAAATATCTATCTCTTTTAAACTTTTAATGTTTTCAAAAAGTTATATGTGTATAGTTAAAGAATGGGAACATTACAAAAGGATGATAATACAGTGAAAACTGAGTCTTCCTCCCAGTCCAGATATGTTTTAATGAAGACAAGGCCTGTTTGTCACTTTTTATCTCCACAAATAGTTGTTTCCTATACATGGGTTTGTTTTTTGTTTTTTTTTGTCATTTTACAGTAATGTTAATTATTCCATATCAGTCATCCTAAAATTTTGTTGGATATTTAAGTATTTACTCATGAAAACCTTGGATTAAGTAGGAAAGTGTGACTATTCTTATCTTAAAGTTCAGACAGTTGGGGAATGGATTGATTCAAGGATTTTTGCCCCAGGAGTGGAACTAGAAAGCAAGTCTTCTGAGGCCCACCCCAGTGCGCTCTGCTCTAAGTTGTATGTTATTTGAAGTTGCTGTTTATCTGTGTGGAGACCAGGAACAGTGTCCTCCCTTGTTCACCACTTCTAATTTACAAAAAGATACATAGATGAGGAACTCTGCCCAGAGCTGGGGTTAGGGTTCCCTGCAAACATACCTGGGAACTGTGGGCCTCAGTGCTACCAGTGTCACCTTAAAGATTCCCTGGTCTGAACACTCTGTTGCTATCAGATGCAAAAGCGCTTCAGGAAGACTCCCGACCAACACATTTACTTAAAATTCTGCAGAGATTTATGACAGAAAGCAGCTGCTTTTAAACCCCCACTTCCAAATTTCGAGTTTTGTACGATTGCGTAATTTCACCCGCTTACCTCCTGTCAAGCAAGACATGAGTCCAGCTCAAAGGTCTGTTCAAATATCCAAGGTTTAAAATGAGGCACATCCTCCATTCCCTTCTTCCTATTTCTCATCAGCAGAAAAATGTAGGAAAATTGCAGAAAGAAGAAAGACAAGAGAGGTTTGGGATTTTATGCTGTCTTGAATGCCGGCTTTCACAGTAACCCATTTTATTTGCTACAAATATCATTCTTGTACCATTTACGCCCCACATTCCCCCTCTGAAAAGATGAGTAATTTCTTAAAGTGAATGTGTGCCATAGCTCTTCCAGAGGGCAAACACTCATCCAGATAAATGAGGGTAGCTTTGAGAGTAGAAATTAAGTATGTTCGCACTTTTTCAGGGGTACGTGGCCACCAGGAACCATGAACAACCCATTTGCACAACTCATTGAGCCTTTGGATCCTGCACAGCCGGGGAAGAAATTCTTTAATTTGAATAAATTGGATGATTCAAGATATGGTAGGTACATGCCCTATGATATAATTACTTTGACAGCAGTTAGTATCTCATTTGCATAATGATTGTGCTGTGTAATTAATTAGCCTTTTAGGAGGGTTGAAAGGGGGTAGCAGACGAGAATGGCTGAATGGTCATGGATCAAGCTTCACAAACACACACACGCACACACCTTACATTGCTCATTTTTAAGTTGGTATGATGGTTATGTACATGTAGCCTTTACATAGCATTTTATAGTATATAGTGTCTGTGCATATGTATTATATCATTTGATCTGAATAACTACTCTAGAGATCATGTCTGTAAAGTATAAGAAGTCCCGAGGAAGCCAAATCCCCCGAGAGGGTCCAATGAGCAGATAACAACTATATGGGAGCAGAATAGGACAAAACACATCTTTTTTTTTATTCCAAATCCTGTGCTTTTCTACCTTTACACTCTTCTCTTTACCAGATAATATTGGTGAAAAGTTTTCGTAATCAGGATGAAACATTTCCTTTCTAAATAAGCCAAGTAGTTTTTTCTCATGAATTACCAGTTTTATCCTAGAAATCTCAGTTACCAGTGACCACACTATCTGCTGTCCGGGCTTTTGTTTTTTGGGAAGATGTGTGTGATTGCACTTTGGTCTTAATTACAATGAGTGTAAAGGAGTTATCTTCTCATTTCCTAGACACTGGTTTTCATGAAAAATATTACTGTGTGTGTGTGTGTGTTACTTGCTAAAATATAATACAGTAAATATCTACACTGATTTCTTTCATGATGACTTAAGGGAAACTCTGTTATCAGAATCCAAAGCAAGACAAGCATTTGTTATAAAAGGATTGACTGTAATATTTTATTTTTGTCTATATAGTGGCTACTTTCTAGAACTGAATGTATCCTAAACCCATTCAATGTCTTCATATTTTAAACCTTCAAGATCAGTTTTTATTTACCCATTTTCCCTGTTGGAAGAATAGTCTGATGCCTTGTATCCAGTCTGTATAGAGATTGGCTTGAAGGAGCTCTTATAATAAGGTGCCTCATGGTTTTTTGGTTTTGTTCTGTTATGCTTTCTCCGTTACCCTAGGACGCTTGCCGTTTTCTATCAGAGTTCTCCTGGAGGCAGCCATTCGGAACTGTGATGAATTTTTGGTGAAGAAAGATGATATTGAAAATATCCTAAACTGGAAAGTCATGCAGTATAAGAACATCGAAGTGCCATTTAAGCCTGCCCGCGTCATCCTGCAGGACTTTACGTGAGCCTGATGTCACTTTGCTCCCTTCTCTGCCTCCCTTGTCAGACTTCAAAGAAAGCTTTAAGAAAACTAACAAACCTCGGGGACTATATAATTTATCACTCAATATCCAGACAATTCTGAAAACAAAAGGGGACTATTAATTAATCTTAGACAGCCAGAGATGGTTTCAGGCAAACTGAGATGTGTAATCAGTCCCTTCGTTTCCAGGGGCAAAGGTCATTGTCTTGGTCTTACAGATTATATCCCTGTACATACTAGTGAAAGGTGAGAGAAATAGGAGTGGAATTATCTTGGAATCTTTTCTCTCCCACATTCTGTCACTGAGGGAGACAGGTTTCAAACAGCTGTACTTGGAACATTGATGTGCAATCCCCCGAGGGGTGGTACGTAGTTCATACCCTGCTGTTCCCAGGAATCTTCGCTCCTCATCCGGCCTCTTTTTTAGATAGTACTACCTCTCCATTTTTAAATGATGTTAATTTATTCCTTCTAGACACCAAATCTTATTTTTCTAGAGGAAGAGCAGGAGTACTCTAATATAATAAAAAGGAAGGAGTCACTTATAAATTTGATTCACAGCCTACTTTTCTAAATTATATCCATTCTTTTAAGTTTGGTCTGAAGTTGAATGTGTGTTCATATGTCTTCTCCAGGTCTGTACCATCCCACCATGGGAATGAGGCACAGTCACAGCAGTAAAAGTTCCAGAGTTTTTAAGTGCCAGCTTCCCGATAGTTTCTCTGTTTAGACCACATTGGTTGTTAACTTTAACACCGTGATAAAACTGCATGTAGAGATACCACTCGGTCATGGCACTTACTGCCGATGTGACTTCAGCTCAAGGAAATGTGTTCAGAAACTTTGACTTTTCTAAATCGTTCATTATTAGCTCCACTGATGAGAGAGTTTCATTGCCAGTTTTATCAATGAAGACAAAAGCTGAAAAACCCAATTCCACGTGTTTGACAGGTTTGTTTTCAGCTTAATTCCTTCTTTTCTTAGGGGTGTGCCAGCTGTGGTTGACTTTGCTGCCATGCGTGATGCTGTGAAAAAGTTAGGAGGGGACCCAGAGAAAATAAACCCTGTCTGTCCTGCTGATCTTGTCATCGATCATTCCATCCAAGTTGATTTCAACAGAAGGTGAGAGATTAAGCTTAATACCTGAGTTTCCTGTTTTGTGCAAAATCTTGGGGTGTGAATCTGTTTTGTTTGTGTAGGCAGTTAAATAAGTGAAGAAAATTTTTAGAACACATATTTAGGAAAACTCAAATTTAATGTAGATTTTTCCAGTGAAGATTTGGAAGAGGGATAAATTTTTTTAAATACTATTTTTCTTTTCCTTTTTTCCTATTTACTTCTTGGGGTGAGCAGCCTATGTTTAAATCCAGCTTAAAGTCTGGGTGAAAAACACTCACACAAATTTCTGCCGTGAGAGTTTGTCAGTGCAAGTACGTGTTTGGCCTTAAAAGAGGGATTTTTTTTTTTGTTTACTTGTTTGTTTGTTTTTTAACGACTGGGTTCTTGTTCTTCTTTTGATCCCAAGTAACTATTTCATATCTGGCTACCTCTACCTCTCCATGTAGGTTTCTGTAATACCTATACCTTTCTTTTCCTTTGTTCTTTCTTCTATTGTTTGAGATACTCAATTCACTCTTCCCCAGAATTCTTCCAATAACCCTAAAATCTCAGTGTCAGTCAACAACAAGAATTTATTTCTCACACTTCTACAAGTTGATTGGGAGGCGAAAAGATCTGAGCCGAGTGCAGGGGGCAGCTCTGCCTCCTCTAGCCCCGGCCGGTGCACTGCTGACACCGCATACTGCACGTCTGCACGGGTCAGTTGGGACAGCACCATTCCATGTGTGTTTGTTTCCTTTGGGCCCAGGCGGAAGGAGAAAGCAGCTGTTCACTGAGGCTCAAAAGGCAGGTGGGAAGCCACAATATATTGCAGCCTAGATCAGGACTGGCACAGGGTCACTTCTCGTCACAAGGACGTTAATCAAAGCAAGTCATACAATCAAGTCCCAAATCAGAGGTGAAGGGGAGTATATTCTATATTTTGTGGAAGAAACTATAAGATTACACAAGAGAAGGCAGCCAGGTCCTGCTAAAAAGCTTCACCTAGAAGTATAACTGGATAAAGTTCTTATCAATTATCAGTAAGGCCAAAAATAACTACTCTGCATATAATGCTGGGAAAATTAATTATTGGTACAGGGAGTAGTTCATATGAATTAAATCATTAGTATTAAAAAATTAAGTCATTAAAAAACTAGAAGAAAATTCAAGAATATATGTGTCAAATGTCTTAATGAGAAAGACCTTTCTAAATTTTGAAGCAATGGATAAAACAAGAGAGAAGAAAATCTATAGATTTAATGACTTCAACATTAAAGGAAATAACTTGAAAAATATTTGCAACAAATATGACAAGGACCTAATATTCTTAATATATAGAATGTGTAGAAGGGAGTGGTGGTGTGAGAGGTCCTCCTGGTCTCTCCCCTGGAAGTTAGAAGTTGAACGGTTATGATTCCACAACAGATTCCCTGCTTTACACACAAACACATCTGGAAGATCCACACATTGGAGCATCTGAAGGTGGTGAGTCAGAGTGAAGGGAGAGGAAGGAAAGAGGGAAGAACAGAGAGGGGTGCCACAGACACGAGGGCCTGAAGCCCCCATGAGCGGGAGAGGAATCAGGTCACGGCCTGCACACTCTGCAGTCCTGGAGAGTAGAGAACTAGAATCCACACTCCTGCCTGAGTGGTCAGCCTGAGTAAAAAATAAAAATGTGCATCAGTGCCACCTACTGGAAATCACAGGAAAGACCTCTTCCTATCAACCTGCTCAATAGAGAAGTGCTCAACAGTCTTTCAAAAAGCAGATTTCATTCCCATAAATGCCAAGGCAGAGAAATAATCCATCAAATACTATGAATAACCAAGGCATCAAGGCACCTCAGAAAGAAAATGAAAAATCTTCAGGAAATAGAGACATGGGCCCTTGCTGGTGTGACTCAGTGGGTCGAGCACCAGCCTGCGAACCAAAGGGTCACCAGTTCGATTCCCAGTCAGGGCACATGCCTGGGTTGCAGGCCAGGTCCCCAGTAGGGGCACATGAGACACAACCACACACTGATGCTTCTCTCCCTCTCTCTCCCTCCCTTACCCTCTCTCTAAAAATAAATAAATAAAACCTTTAAAAAAATAAAAACATGGAAATATGGGAATTAAATGACAGAGAATTCAGGATCTCAGTTTAAAAATGCAGTGAGATACAAGAACAGTTAGTTAGGCAGTTTAATGAACTCAGAAATAAAATCGATGAACAAAAGGAGTACTTTACCAAAGAGATTGACACTTCTAAAAAGAACCAAATATTCTGGAGCTGAAAAACTCAATGGAAGAGAAGAAGGATGAATGAGTGACCTTAGAAAAAAAGAGCTGACCAGATGGAGGGAACAACAGTGACACTGAAGGTAGCAATCTAGAAATGACGGAGACGGGAGAGGACAGAGATTTGAGAGTAAAAAAAGAAATGAAAGAACTCTACAAGAACTGCCTGACTCCATCAGAAAAAACAATGTAAGAATAGTCAGTACAGCAGAAGGAGAAGATGGAGAAGGGAACAGAGAGCCTGTTCAAACATAGCGAGACCTTCCCAAACCTAAGGAAAGATCTGGATCCTCAAATCCAGGAAACTAACAGAATACCTAATTATCTCAATCCACAAAAGGCCTTCTCTAAAGCATATTATATTAAAACCACCAAAAATTAATGGCGAAGAACTGTCATGGCAGCCCAGGGAAAAGACAGGAACCCATAAAAAAGTTTTCAGCAGAAACCCTACCAGCTAGGAAAGAGTGGACTCAAATATTCAAACTATTGAAAGAGAGAAATTACCAGACAAGAGTAATATATCCAACAAAGTTGTCTTTTAGATATGAAGGAGAAGACTTTTCCAGGCACACAGAGCTCAGGGAATTTACCACCACAAACCCTGCATTACGGGAAACACTGCAGGAGGTTATCTGAAGTAGACATATTTAAGATGACTCATGGGTTGGCAGAAATAAATTGCAATTCTTATTTAGAATAGGGTATTATACACTTAAATATAACATAAAGATTAAAAGAAGTAAAAACATTTTTTAAAAAGAAGACATAGCTACCACAATTGGGAAATGAACTCACAGCCTAAGAAGGGACAATTTGTGACAACAAAAACATAAAAGAGGTGGTAGATAAAGATCTGAATTTGCTCAGGGCAACGGAGATAAGATGCAATCTGAAGAAAGATGATTACTGTATATAAGAAGCTGTCTTTTACATAGACCTAACGGTAAACACACACACACACACACACACACACACACAGAACTAGAACTGAGCCACATAACGTAAAAAAAGAAGGAACAGGAAAAAAATACCACCAAACTAAAATAACAGAAACACAGAGAAAAAAATGGAGACACAGAGATCCCAAAAGATAAAATGGCTGTAGGAAATCATCATACATTCATAATTGCCCTGCATGTAAATTACCCATGAAAAGGCAGAGCAGCAGATTGGACGAAAAATCAAAACCCAACCGCACTGAGCCTTCAGGAGACACATCAATGCCAAGTGAAAGTGTAGATTCAAACTGATGCATCACAGAATTGGACCCTAAGAAACCTATGTAACTTTATTAATCAGTGTCACCCCAATAAACCTAATAAAATTTAAAAAAATATCTCTGCTACCCCCTCCAAAAAAGAGCTTGTATAATCCATTTTAAAAATAGTAAAACCCAGTGGGTACATGGGCAGAGGAAATTTTACATTTTACGATAAAATAAAATACAAATGGTAAGCAGCATTTAAAGACTTTTCAAACCTTATAAGTCATAAAAAAGTAAATTTTATTTTTGGGATACTATTTTCTCTTATCAATATAGTTAAGATTAGAAAATAAACATCATTAACCATGAAGGTGTCCCAAAGGAACACTTTTGTACACCACTGATAGCTCTGTAATTTAGAAATAATGAAAGCAATATGCGTCGAGATCCTTAGAAACGGCGATAACCTTTGCCCTGGTTTTCTACTTCCAGGCTTACCCTTATAGATACAGAAAAAAGCTTAATGACTTAATAGCATTCATTAAAGTATTTATAACAATTAAACTGGGAAGCATTCTAAATATACAATAAAGGAGAATGATTTATTAAATGATAGTACATTCTTATAGTGAGTTATCAGGTAATTTTTACAGTTATGTTTATAACGTGCTCCATAACCACTGACCATGGTACGTCATGTAGCTCGATGGGCCACGTGTGATTGCACATGCAGACAGATCTCAGATGAAAAGTTACGCAGAGATTATGAGGTTAGAAAGTGAGGTGCGATTATTTTTGAAAGTGCAATTGTTCTTTATTTTTATAATAAGAAGTTATCATTTCATAATAAAACATCATTTAAAAATATGAAACAACCCATTCAAAGGGAAAAAGGAAACCATTATTTGCTTCCTTGGGGATTTAAGCAGGTACCATACAACCTCAACAGAAATGTAGAAACTGGTCATTCTCAAATTCACGTTGCCAATATCCAAATCAGATGAAACCCAGGTGAAGAAAAACCCGCTGTCTTTAATTGACAGTTGGAACGAGCAGACTGGACGCTTGCCAGCCCTGTTCTTTCTTTCGGACTCTAATCCCATCCTTAGGCAACATGTCTTCTTTTTCTTTCCCTTCAATCACATGAGCTTAATTTAATGTTTTGATTTCAAAGGAAGAGCTAAAGATATTTACACAGCCCTGGTGGGGTGGCTCAGTTGATTGGAGCATCATCTGGTACACCAAAAAGGTTGCAGGTTCGATCCCCGGTCAAGGCATATACCTAAGTTGCAGGTTCAAGTCCCTGTCAGGGCACTTACTTAGGTTGCAGGTTCCATCCCCAGTTGGGGCAAATGCAGGAGGCAACTGATCAGTGTTTCTCACATCAATGTTTCTCTCTCTTCCCTTCTTCCCCCCACCTCTCTATTCTGGGGTGAGGATTAAATACATATATTTATATACTATTTATATATTTACATATTATATATATTTTTATATTCTATATATATGCACACATACAAAATGCTATCCTGTTTGAGATCAATAACGTTTCCCACAGTCCTCCTTCAAAAGTTATAAAAAGCAGCCTCACAAAATCATAGCCAACTTGATCTTTCTTGGAAACTCTCATTGGTGTGGATGGATTTACCTCACTTTGCGGGTCTGGGAGGTGAAACTGCTGCTGTAGACAGAATTGTAATTGTGATGTCTAAAGCCTTTGGACTCACAATTCATAGAGCTCCTGACTTAAGCAGTTAATAATGATTTTTGGTTATCACCAAGGTCAGTATGATTTTTTTTTTGCTCTTTAAACCTTAACATTTATCAACTCTGGTTTTAATTTTTATGGACATTTTTCTTTTACACTGTAGTACACAAAACATCATTTTGAAAATAGCAAGTCCAGGGATGAACTTGGATCCCACATTGATGTCCAAATCTAGCAAACACTTTTTTTTTGTAATAAAAGAGAACATTTCTGTTGTAAATGTTTTCGTTGGTGTTGTTTTGCTTTATTTCTTGAGTTTGGTTTTGCAATTTGACCTCCCGGTCTCTTTCCTCGTGTTTGTAAGAAATTAAATGTGGTATGTCTCAACCTTTGTGGAACTGTGTGCTTATTTCCAGCTGTTTCCAGAAATGAAATAGAAAACTGGGTAAAAGGTGGTAGGGTGGTAGATTTTCTCAGTTAAATATTTCTAAGCAATTTGCTTGGTTTGAATATTAATTTGCCTCACACCATCTTTAGGAATTGAGGATTAAACTAACACATTATTGTAATGTTTTACAGAGTTATCTCAGAAATAACCATTTCTTAAGTCCCAGTAAGAATATTGTAACAATTTCCAGCCAGATTTCATGAGTGTGGAAACGATCTCCTCTATAAATACTGTTTGTGGATTTCTAGAGTACCATTAAATATGATACTCAAAAACTGTGAAATACATCCAAATCTAAATTCAAATTATGTAACTATGGAGTAGTTGGTCTGTGAAGCCACCATATTTAGAGACCTGATTTAAAGCTCAGTAGATTGAGTGAATTTGGGAACGTTCTGAGTGGCACAAAAATCTGAATTCTAGGTCTGTTTATTCATGTCACTAACTAGAACTTGGTTGACTGAGTCAAGGTTAGCGAACCGATGTTTTACTTTCATGAGTTAATAGGTTGTTTACCTGGAATCAATAGATCATAAAATAGCCCGAGCATTTCGGACTTCTCCTTGTCCTGTCAATGTGTCGTTTACATCACACTGACGTCTCCCGCATTCTCTGGGGTAAATGCCCCGCTCCATCCCTGCTTTTGCTATGAGAAGCTCTGGTGCTGCAGGCCAGAGGACAAATGATAACGAATGGGAGCTCACAGGTGCTCTGAGCACAGCAGAAGTGATGGGGGTGCCAGAGGCAGGTGCTGCATATGTTTTGGAATAATGTTCCAAGATGCTTTTTTTAATAAAAAAAATTAACTCCCCGTAACAGAGCTGTGTACCGCTATTTGTTCAAGAAACAGGTTAGCTTAGAAGAGGGGAGAGAGAGTAAACACACAACTTCAGGGCATTTAGTGAATACAGCAAGCACAGAAAAGATGCACATTATCCTGTCAGAGGTCCTTCCCGCAGTTATCATTCAGTTTAGGCCCCGTACGGGGTTTACCCCAGAGAGCAGAACCAGAAAAGGCATTCTACAAGGGAAGACAAGAGCGTGCAAAGGCCTGAGGAAGGGGGTTTGGGGAGGGTCTGAAGTGTCTGGAGCTGAAGGTCTGTCCTGGATTACAGGAGAGGACTTCACAAAGGAAGCTTGAGGACAGGTTGAAGGCTTTTTTAAAGCAAGAGATTGGTACATTATTTAGAAAATGGGAAGCCACTGGCAGATGAAAGATGGGTCACGATCTGTATTTTAGGAAACTGATTTTGGTGACATTGCAAAAGATAGTGGAACAGACTGGCAGATAATCGAG
>VMDR010027077.1:0-13745 GCA_007922815.1 Macrotus californicus
CTTCATCGAGCCTGCTTTTTATTCCTTCTACAGCGTTCTTCAGTTCAGAAATTGTATTCTTCATTTCCTCTTGGCCTTTGTTGAAATTTTCCATTTCTTTTTGCATGTTGATATAGTTTGCAGTGAGTTCATTGTAGCTTCCCTGTAGTTTTTGGTAATTCTCTGTGAGCTCATTGAGCTTCCTCATAACCATTGCTTTAAAAATATGGAACGCTTCACGAATTTGCGTGTCATCCTTGCGTAGGGGCCATGCTAATCTTCTCTGTATCGTTCCAATTTTAGTATATGTGCTGCCGAAGCGAGCACGCCATTTGCTTTTATGATGCGGTTGCTGTGTGATTCGAGAAGGTAATGTAGGTGATGCTCTTCACATGCGGCTCAGTAAATATCAGCGATTATTTTCACTACGATGGTTTTTGTGCCGTAAATAAAATCCTCATGCCTATTTACCACTTCAGATTCCTTTTAATCTGTCGAAACATATGGCATACAACCACACTTCTCTCCATATTTCAGTTCGTATTCAACATCCATTAAAGTTCTTTCTTCAGATTCAAGAGCAATGCACTTTAAACTATAATATTTCTGGTAACGAAAGTGTCTGCATAAATATTTGCCCAGAATTGTGGCTACAACAGCGTGTCCAGGTGCAGTCGCAGTGATAGCACCACCCAGTCTTCTGGACGGTCCGTTCAAGAGCGGCCCCTCCAGCGGGGTGCCCCCCATGAGTCCCTGGAAAAAGACCTCTCAGGTGGCCGCCACCTCTTCTGTTGATTGCGGTTTCTGTGTGCAACTGTCTTACTTACTCGTCTCTTCTTCATTCATCACTTTTCTCTTGAAAAAAAAATCAGTGCATGTTTACTGAAAGGAATAGCAATCTGGTCACTCCTAGGGAGTTTTGTAAGCACACTAATCTCAGTGCTGCCTAGTTGTGACTACGTGTTAGTCAAAGGGCTTCTTAAATGTTATTGCTCCGTATTTGGAAATCTGCATTTGAAAGGCAAAATATTTTTATCTTGTAGAAATGCAAGTGAGGAAGCTCTTGGAGATAAGAATTATATATTTTTCTTTATTCCCTTTTACACACGTACTGGTCTTTTGCATAAACGGGTACTAAATAATTGTTTGCTCAGTTAATTGAAATTCAGATGTTTTTGAATAATTTGTTCATGTGGGTGTAATGTTTTACATTGACTCTCTTACAGGAAATATATCAATAACTAGCTGGCGAGTGTTGGAGAGGATGTTGGCGTAGGGTTATTTTACCATTGACGGCCAAAGTGTACTAGGTGATGTTGTGGGTTATGCTTGTTTTCTTCCAACATGAGTTTTCATTAAAATTTAAATTGCCCTTCAGGAAATTTCTCAGTCGAATGGATTCATTTTGGCTTCTGTGCTGTCACTGGAGAGCTGGTTGAAATGGAAGGATCACAGAAAAAGTTCTGATGAAGGAAGCAGAACACTTAAACTTGGACACACTTGGGCAGACCAATGTCCAAGTGCGTAGCCCTCCTCAGCTGGAGGCCCCTTACACTACATTGCGCTCCCAAGGGATAACGAACCAGTAGCAGTGATAAACAAATGTGCGTTAAAAGCCACCCAAGTAGAAGAGCATTCCGGAGAGACAAGCCTGGGTTTCCACAAAAATGAGAGTTCTGAACAGGAGCATGTCTAACCTCATCTCAGATCTTCACAGTAGATCTGAAGCTGGAAGACCCTGTGTCTGTTACCAAAGACATGTGGGAAGTTTTTAAGTGACACAGGGATAAGAGAATGGGCTATTTTCATTGTAAGTATAAGCTATATTTCAGAAAGATTGGGTGTCATTTCCACACTAAAATTATCCAGTAAAGGACAGAAAACATTGGGGCAGACCCTTTACTTATACAAAGAATTAGAGAAAAGAAAGGTGACCAGGTATCATTAGCAAAGGTGTTTAAGGAGAGAACAACAGATACTAGCTGAAATATTTCACCTACATCGGCATGCTTTAAAGTGTGTTTCAGAAAACACCAGCTGTACAGGATGTTAGACCAAAACGAACAACATAGTCGGGGATCCAGAGCTGCCTGGAATGAAGCCATTCATAAACCATTAATAGCAGCTAGCTACATTTCTAATTGGTAAAATAATGAGCATGGTTTGGAGGCCTGGTTTATCACGGTTTGATTTTATTAGTAAGACTTCAGGTAAGACATCAACCTCTTCTGTTGTAAGTTTTCTATTAAAGTATCAGTCAACTACTGTTTTTCCTCGTTAGGTTTAACATTTTAAGAAATGTCAAGGAATTAATTGTACTTTCTAATGCTAATTATGACATGTTTATTTTATTTTTAAAAAGTGGTCCCCTTTAATCAAGATTTGTAGTGAAGTTGGTAAAAGAAGTTCATAGTAAATTTTGTAATTATAATTCAACAGCTTAAGCCTAACATTTGGGAGGGGGGTGTTGGGGGGGTATAGAGAGCTTCTCAGAAGATGCCATCTGTGGTATAGCCATAGAACCAAAATGTGATACGTTGGGCAGAGCCATCTACAATATATGACCAAAAATAGACCATCTATATTTCAGGTAAATTTTCAGCCCTTTGGGAGTTATTGCATTTTTTGTTGTTGAAAATATCTTTGTTTAGGTATAATTTACATACAATAAACTTCATCCATTTTAAGTGTAGAGTTTCATGAATTTTAGTAAATTTATACAGTTAGGCAAACAGCACCACAATTCAGTTTTAGAACATTTTTCTCATCCTTAAAAGATCCCTAGTACCTGTCCCACACTGTCCCCGCCCAGACCCAGAAAATGACCTTTGCTAGAAACTCCACATCAATGGAATCATACAACACATGGTCTTTTCTGTCTGGCTCCTTTCACTCCACATAACGTTTTCAAGGTCTGGCCATGTTGCAGCAGGTGTTAGCAGTTTGTTCTGTTTTATTGCCAAGTAGTATTCCATTGTTAGGATATGCCGTGTTTTATTTATTCATTCATCAGTTATGGACGTTTGACTTATTTCCAGTCTTTGGCTATTATACATCATGCTGCTATGAACACTGGCTTGCAACTCTTTGTGTGGACATATGTGTTCATTATTTCTCTTGAGTAGGTATATAAGAATGGGGTCAAGATTGTGTGGTAAGTGTATATTTAAATTTTAAGACACTGCAGAGTTCTTTTCCAAAGTGGCTGTAACGTGCGACATTCCCACCACCTCCACTGCACCATCGTTCACCTGATTAAATGGTTAAGGTTTGGTCTGTGCTGAGAGCAGGAAGGAGGATGTGGAAGAGAGCTGAAGAACGCTCTCAGCCACTAGCACCGCTGAAACAGGATGGATGCTGGGGAGTCAGACTGGACACCCAGTGAAGGATAGGATCCAGGCTGGAAGGCTGTAGAGGATCCAGAAACACTTCAGATGGGTAGGACTTCAGGCAGTGTTCGAGTTATCTAGACCGGGATTGGCTGTACTGGTGGCAGCTGACTGATGACATAGCAGGACTCCAGCTGTAGGAGAGGACCACAGAATGAGGTTCCAGCTCCAGACAGGAAGACTACAAATAGCCAGAGCAAGAGGGCCCCCAGCTCCCGTTGGGCTCAGGGCAGGGTCACAGTGCTGAGGCAGATGCATGGTGTCAGATACGGGATTGGGAGCAGGTCCAAGAGGAAGCATCAAACAGCTGGCCTTAGGAAACCACACAGGTGCTGGGGCTGCCGTAGGTCAGCTTTCAGTGAAGATGCTGTAGAAATGAGCTACTTACCCCAAGTCCAATGGGTGTGAGTAGCCCAGCAGGTCTCAGTTATGTTGAATAGAGAGCTGAGGCTTTGATGTGCTAATAATAGTAATACAGCCACCACAAACATTTATATAGTGCTTACTTTATCCTAAGTACTGTTCTCAGTGCTTTATTTACGTACGTGTTAATTTACTTAATTCTCTCATCAACTCCATGAGATAGATGCTATCTGAGTATCTATCTCTACCTACCAAGACCCTAAAACACAAAGAGGTTAAGTGACTTGCCCAAAGTCATACAGCTAGTAAGTGGTAAAGCCAGAATTCAAACCTAGGCTGACTGGTTCCAGAGGCATCCTCTTCACTACTAAGCTAATTCCTCTCATTTCATTCTTGTCACCTATACTTGGGTCGGCTCAGGACCTTCATGACCAGAGTGAGGGGCTGGGAAGCTAAAGGCAGAAGAGGCAAGACCCTAGTTGAAAGTTTAATACAAAATAATCACAGAGACATAGGCCACAGATTCCAGTGAGAGCACAGTAAGCACAGGCAAGGGAAAAATGTTAACTATAACGGGAAAGCCTATGTGGAATATTCTCATCTCTCAAGCTCTACAGCTACTCTTGTGTTATGTTTAACACAGGTCCAATGGTAATGAACTAGAACATTCTCATAGTGGCTTTGCGTTATTACAGCTTCTCTCTGTTGGTTTCAATAGGATATTCTCCAACTCTCCAAATTAGCAAAATGTTGTACAAACTAACACAAGTTTAAAGAATGAATAGTATCTTAAATGAAGTACTTTTTCTGGAACATTAAAATAAGGTGAAAAGATATCTTGAAACCAAAGCACCTCCATCAGTGCTTTGTAACTTTTCAGTGACTTTAAATGCATAATATTAGATTCTTTCAGGAGGCATGTGGGTAACCTCCTTCTCCTCCTCATTACCCACAAATATTAGTGTTTACTGAGCATCCACAATCTCTGAGTATAAAGAAGACAAGATGCAGTCCTTCTGGAACTTAGCGTTCAGAGGAGAGAGTGAGGTGACATTTTGGGGGCCTCCAATGCCTGCCTCATTTCCCTTTTCTCTTTGGTCTCCTTTTCATGGAGAGGCTGTCCGTGTGCTTACCTTCTGTGTTTGTTATTTCATTGGGTCTTCACAGGAGCCCCCTGAGGGAGGTATATTGTTATCCTCATTTTGTAGAAAAGGAAAATGAGGTTTAGACTTAAGTAATTTATTTGAGGTCATTCTGAGCGGAAGCTGAGTTTTTATTGCTATGTATTTTATTCCTCCTTTCTCCTGTTACCTTTCCTCCCCTCCTCAACTGGTCATAGCATAAAAACAGAAATGTATTTTAGGTCGTTGGGTGGATTTATCGAACTGCGTGCTGTGTTCTTGTGACTGATCCACAGATGACTGAGTCTGTCACTGGACCCATGGGACTTGGGGCCTCTCGGAGGGGCAGGGCTCAGGACAGTTTTGTTGTTCATGGGAACAACATCCGAGGTCAGGGAGGGAAACAAGGGCAGGGCCACACTTGGCGACATCTATTGCAGTGGTCTGTGAGCTTCAGCTGAGGACCAGATCTGGCTCTCTGCCCCCAGTGGGGGTCTGACTGGGGCTGGAACCTGTGACCCTTTGGTGAATGGGATGACACTCCAACCAACTGAGCCACCCAGCCAGGGCTACATTTCTTAAATAGTTGAAAAAAGTAGAAGAACATTTTTCTGACCTGTGAAAATTATATGAAATTCAAATGTCAGTGAAGTGAAGATAAATAATGTTTTATTAAAACACAGCCATGAACATTCATTTCCATATTATCTGTGATTGATTTCGCACTGCATTGGAATAGGGTGACAGAGACCAAATGGCCCACAAACCAAGAATATTTACTGTCTGGCCCTTGACAGAAAAAGTTGGATGGAGAGCTGTGATCTTCCTGAGGAAATACTCTAGGTTTTATAAGGGAGAAGGGGCCGTCAAGCAGCATGGTGTGCTCCCTGGTGACAGCTCCTCAGACTCTGGGTTTGATGTCAACTCCATCAGTTGCCACCCACGAGACCTTGGCCAAGTTACTTTCTCTACCTGTGCCTCCATTTCTGTATGTGTAAAATGGGGACAATAATAGCTCAGAGAGGTTCAGAGAGTTTTCTAACATCACACAGCTTATAAGTGGTGAAGTCAAACCCAAGCCCAGGCTTTTGACTTGGGGGTGAAGCTGTGTAGACTCAGGGGCATAGTTCAGATTTTCTGAACTTTAAGGGCCATTACCAAGGGGCAAAAACAAACAAACAAACAAACAAACAAACAAACAAACAAACAAAAACCCCTCAAAGTAAAGTGCTGAAACCCAAGGAGAAATTGGGGAAATTTAGAGCTGAAGGTTTTGTCTTTGCCCTTAATTTACCTGACAGCATTTTCTGAAGTAATGGATGCCTCAGAAATGTGTGGGAGGCAATGTGCCACATTTGTAGCAATTACTAGGCAGAATGAGGAGAACTGGGGAAGACAAAGCTGTCAAGGCCTCTTGCTCTTGGTTGCCCGAAGCGCGCCACTCTTGAAGCACGTCATCTTCTGCTGATGAAAACGAGAGGGATTAAGGTTTTGGCAAGCGTTCCAGCACCAAAGGAATCGTTTGGCTAACATGTCTGCAGGCTTTGATTTCATCCCTTGGAAAACAGGAAGATTTGTGAAGACAGAAACAGCAGTTGCACGTTGGTGCAGGCCTGGTGTAAGATGTGTGCAGAGGTTCCTTCTGTTGGCCAGAGGCTGTGTGCGCTTGTCCCGGTTGTACAACTATGATATTACCACTTTTCTCTGTTGCCTCTGTTCAAAAAAGAAAAACAGCATAAGCACAAACAACACAATGCCACTAGTGGCTAAGGGGAAAAATATGAACCAATGGACTGCTTTTTTCTCATCAGACTGGAAGGGAGGGATGAGAAATGCATATTTATTGCCTGTCTGCTTCTGTATCAGGCTTCATGCAAGAGTCTTCCGGTGGGTTTGTGGTATTTTTGTCTTCACAGCAACCTGTGAGGTAGGTAGTATCATCTGCATTTTACAGATTAATAGAGTAGCTAAATAACTTCTTCCAGGTTTCTGTCTTTTAAAGTTGGGAAATGAAACAAGGTCATATGATTCAGAAACCCTTGCTCAACTGTAGATGGGGCCCAATTACTCCCCTTTTCTTTCTTGCTCTTTGATGATTCAGGGGAGGGGTAAGGCCCTTGTGCCCCCCAGCTGAATGAAGAGGAGGGACCTGGCTCAGGAACACTTCTGAATTCCATACTTCTGTGTGAAATATCCATCTTTGCTGCTCAAAGAGCAAGTCCTCTTGAGTTTGGGGTTGCCTTCCCCTCTTCCTTATCACCTTTGCTCTCCCCAGTCAGAGCAGAGCTGGCTTCTTCCCCATGGGAGAGTACCTTTGCATCCTTGCCGGCCCTATCATAGCTCCTTCTCCAGGGGTCACAACGGGGCTAGGGTCGGGGGAGGTCTCAGCCTCCTTAGAGCTTTGGAAAATTCATCATCATCTTGTACTGACTTTTCAGCCTGGGCCATTGGTGGGCTTGGGCTTCCCAGACAGCTTCAGAGAATAGGACATGTTTTGTGGGAGACTGAGCTCTTGTGAGCTCACAGGTGCAGAGAGAGGAAATGAAAGGCCACAGGAGACAGCATGATTCTGCAGGGGCATTTTGGCTGAACATTCATAAGACGTATTTTCTTTCTAGGTCAAGTTAAATTGCCACCAGTGGTAGTGCCATTCGGCCACATGACAAGTTGTCACAGGCAGTTCTGATAAACAGGGAAGACATTTAGCAATCATAGCTAAGAGCATGGACTTTGGAGTCACTTCCCAGCTCTGCCACTTATATGCCCTGTAACCTTGAGCAAATTTTCTTAACTTTTCTGCACCTCTGTTTCCTCATTTGTAAAATAGGAATATTAATCGTGCCCACCTCACAGTGTTGTTAGGAGTATTAAATAATTTAACATGTGACGAGCTCCCAGGAACAGGACCTTGTCCGTAATGAGAGCTGCAGACTGTTGGCCAAGATGGTGATGGCCGTGGCGAGGTCATGTCTGCAGCAGATGGAGAATCCTGGCAGTGGCACCTTTAGGCTCTCGGCTCTGACTCACGTGCTTGCACGTTAACGTAGACCAGTGAGAAGCACTGGTTGGGCAGTGTCCCACATTAACATTGTTCATTCATTCATCAAGTATTCAGTACCTATTATGTGCCAGGCACTGTGTTTGATATAAAGTATAAAAAATGTGATTCTGCTTTTGTGGAATTGCCCCATAGCCAATCAAAATTAATTATCCAGTATCAGGATGCTTTAAGTAATTAATTTAATTTACTAAGATAATCACAAACCATACAGTTCCTTTGAAATTTGTTTCCTCCTCTTTTAGACTTTACTAAACATGTAACAGCCCCTGAGACAGAATCTGTAGCTGCCCTGACATACATGGTGGCGACATGTGGCTGTAGGAGCACCATGTGGGTTGAAAATTAACCCAGGAAAGGTGGGTGGCCCTTCACAAGGGGCGGTGCTAAGAAACTTAAGCGTTATCCTAAGAGCAGTAGGGTAAAACAGGAGGGCAAGATGAAATGTGAGATTTAGAATAACTTTAAAGCTCCTATTAATTCTAAAGCACTGTGATTCCATACTGACTTTCTTTTGTCCTGTTTATATTAATGTAATCACTGATATGTTTGTATTGAAATCTACCACACTTTTCTTGTTGTCTGTTTGTTTCATCTGTTTTATGTTTCACTCCTTTCATGCCATCTTTAGATGGATTACATTTTTAAAAATCACTCGATCACCGCTTCCACTAGTGTGTTTCTCTTCTTTACTTGGTTACCAGCAGAAATAGAATATGTACCTCTACTCAAAGGTGGCAAACACAAGGCCCAGAGGATGAATCCAGCCCTCCACCTTGTTTTATCCGGCCCGGCGCCTTGTTTCTACCTGGCAGCAGCACTGAGCTCCTTGCCCCTAGGTAAGGAGTAGTTACATTTATACAGTCCTCAAATTACATTTGGCCCTTTGAAGGCAACCAGGAGGTTGGGGCGGCCCCTGTGACAATGAGTGTGACACCCCTGCTCCAGTTTATCCAAGTCTAAGGTGACTCAGCACCACTCCCACGTCCAAGAACAGAGACGGTGTATCTCCCTCTGGCTTACGTGATGTTGTCTTTGTGCTATTTCTCTCTATATGATAAACCCCATGAAATACTAACCCTGCATTCCACAGTCAGTGTTATGTAGGTTGACCCACATATGTCCCTTTTTGTTTGTTATTCCTTCTTATTTCATTTTACCTGGGATCATTTTTCTTTTGCCTGAAGAACACCCATGATTTCCTTTGGTGAGGGTCTTCTTAGAACAACTCTATTTTTGTTTATCTTGTACCTTCATTCTTGAAGCATGTTTTTATTGCATATGGAATTCTAGTTTGGTGGTTGTTTTCTTTCAACACACTGAAGATATAAATCTACTGTCTTCTGTCTTCGTGTTGTTGAGAAGTGTCTGCTCTGAGGATGATTCATTTGAAGGTGTGTATTTTTTCCTCTGGCTGCTCTCAAGATTTTCTTTGTCTCTGGCTTTCTGCAATTTGATTCATCGTGGTTTGTGTAGGTGTGGATTTCTTCTTATTTATGTGGCTGAGAAATTGTTGGTCCTTGCGAATCCATGGATTGAAGTCTTCTATTGGCTCTAAGATATTCTCGGCTACGACTTTCTCCCGTGATGCTTTCCCCTCACTTTCTTACTCCTCTCCTTGACATTCAGGTAAATATTTGTTAGACTTTCTCACTGTATTCACCACATCTCTTACTCCCTCTTCCATCTTTTTGTCTCTAAGTGATACATTATGGATATGCCTTGTGGTTTACTAATTCTCTGTTGAGTTGTATCTTATAGTTTACTAATTATCTGATTAGTTATATCTTATAGCTGGTAAATCTTTTCACTGATTTATTAATTTTGATGACTTTTTTTCTTTAGTTATAGAATTTTTATATGGCTCTTTTTAAACTCTGCCAAAGTCTAGTACTCATCTGGCACCATACATAACTATTACAATATTGTTGACCCTATTCCTTGTGCTGTACTTTATATCCCTGTGACTATTTTTATAACTGGAAATTTGTACAACTCTTTCTTTTAAATCAGCAAATACTCCTGGGTAGTACATTCACCCACCTGAGTTGTACATTCACCCACCTGGGTTCTGATCTTCTAGAATTTGGCCTGATAATCTCTACTGTATTGATACTTCTTTGAAAAATTTGAAGGGATATTTTAAAATATCTTTAGAGACTTATGGTAAAGATGGCAGCATAGGTAAACATGGCTTGCCTGCTAAACAACCACATCAAAATTACAACTAAAATATAGACCAACCATCACTCAGAAACATCAGAAATTGAGCTGAATGGAAGTCTGACAACTACAGAATTAAAGAAACTACATCTGTCCAGACTGGTGGGAGGGGCAGAGATGTGGAATGGGCTGGTCCCACATCCATGGGTGGTAGACAAAAATTTGGGAGGGATATCTTGGGAGTGAGGAGTCCGAGTCCCAGCCCCACACCAGGCCCCCCAGCCCAGGGCTCCAGTGGCAGGAAGGTAAGTCCCCATAATTTCTTGCTGCAAAAACCAGTGGGGATTAAGAAAGTAGAAGAAACTTCTGGAGCCCCAAGAAGTTCCCCTTAAAGAACCCACATGTGAACTTACTCAGACTCACTCCCTCTGAGCTCCAGACTGGGGTAGCAGCTTGAAGGGTACCAGTGGCTTACAGGGAGGAACTGAAGTGTCTGGCATCAAGGTTGGAGCTAGGGGACAGCTTCCTCCCAAACAGAAAGGCAGGCAGAGGCCACTGTCCCTTTCCTGAGCCCTCTTACTACAGAGCCACAGGGACAGCAGGCAGGTACCATATCTGAGACTCCATCAGCCTGGCTAACACTGTTTGCCCCACCCTGGAAATTTCCTGAGACTCCATCCCTTACAATTTACAGGCCTGCCCAAGCTGTTAATTATGACTTTTCCATATGAATGGCTGGTCTTTGCTCATACTTCACAACTTCTACTTCCTATTAAACAAACAACAGCCAGCCTTAGTAAGTCCTCAGCCCCCATAACTCTTGATAATTGTCACTGGGCCCAGTACTAGTAGCAGCTAGCCTAGATTGACAGCTTGGCTTTGCCTGGGCATCTCCACACCCAGTACAAGTAGCAGCCACCTCAGATGGCTTTACAGCTCATACAGAGTGGCCTGGGGCAGAACACAGGTGGGGGCTGACTTTGGCCTGCACCATCTGGAAACTCCAGAGCCTGTACACCAAGTAGACAGCTACAGACCATATTGAAGCACCACCACCCTGTCCCTGAACAGCTGATCCTCCACAGAGGGTGGAGGTTGGTGGTTAGTGGTCACAGCCAGTCCTTGCAGTTGACTGGCCTGGGTAAATCCCTCCCATTGACCTGACAACAGCAGTCAAGGCTCAACTATAAGAGGAGGGTGTACTCAGCCCACATGGAGGATGAACCTTGAGTACCCAGCTGGAAGCCAGGGGAGGCTGTGCCACTGGACATTAGAGGACACCTACTACATTAGGCCATACTACCAAGACCATTAGGTAGGAGTCATAGCAGCTCTACCTAAAACACAGAAACAAACACAGGGAGACTGCCAAAATGAGGAGACAAAGCAACATGGCCCAAATGAAAGAACAGATCAAAACTCCAGAAAAAGAGCTAAACAAAGTGGAGTTAAGTAATATATCAGATGCAGAGTTTAAAACACTGATTATAAGGATGCACAAGGGACTTAATGAGGACCACAACAGCATAAAAAAAGATCCAGTCAGAAATGATGGACACACTAATTGAAATAAAGAACAATTTACAGGGAAACAACAGTAGAGTGGATGAAGCTGAGAATCAAATCAATGATTTGGAACATAAGGAAGCAAAAAACAAGCAATCAGAACAACAAGAAGAAAAAAAAATAAAAAAAAGCAAGGACAGTGTAAATAGCCTCTGGGACAACTTCAAGAAGTCCAACATTCTTATCATACGGGTGCCAGAAGGAGAAGAGAAAGAGCAAGAAATTGGAAATCTATTTGAAAAAATAACGAAAGAAAACCTCCCTAATTTGGTAAAGGAAATAGACATGCAAGTCCAGGAAGCACAGAGAGTCCCAAAGAAGATGAATGCAAAGAGGCCCACTCCAAAACACATCAAAATTATACTGCCAAAATAAAGGGAGAATCTGAAAAGCAGCAAGAGAAAAGAAGTTAGTGACCTACAGAGGAAGTTCCCATAAGACTGTCAGCTGATTTCTCAAAAGAAACTTTGCAGGCTAGAAGAGATTGTCAAGAAATATTGAAAGCCATGAAAATCAGGGGCCTACAACCAAGATTGCTTTACTCAGCAAAGTTATTTAGAATCGAAGGTCAAATAAAGAGCTTCTCAGACAAGAAAACTAAAGGAGTTCATCATCACCAACCCATTGTTATATGAATGGTAAAGGGACTTATTTAAGAAAAATGAGATCAAAACTATGAACAATAAAATGACAATAAATACATATCTATCAACAATTGAATCTAAAAAACAAATTAAGCAAACAAGAACAGAGACATGGATGTGGAGAGCATTTTGGTGGTTGCCAGATGGGAGGGGTCTGTTGGGGAATGGGTGAAGAGGTGAGAGGATTAAGAAGTACAAATAGGTAGTTACAGAATAGCCACGGGGATGTAATGTACAGTATAGGAAGCATAGTAGCCAAATAACATGTATGCATGATCCATGGACATGAACAATGGTGGGAAGACTGCCTGAGGCAGTGGGAGGTGCTGGGTGGAGCGGGGCAAAGGGCATAAATTGGGACAACTGTAATAGAATAATCAATAAAATATAATTAATACTACATAATTTAAATATCTTTAGTATTTTTAGTTCTTTTTGAGAAAGTCAATTCTAATATCCTAGCATCCCATTATTAAAAGGGAAAGTCCTTGTTCTGACTTAAATACAACAAGATTGGTGGTCCTATTTTTGTTGTTTGTGTGAGGAAGATACTTTTGTGACCTCTTTTTCTGATCATTTCCCTTTTTGGAAACAAGTAGGAAGGAGTTGGTACTATATTTATTTGGAAGGGAGGTAGACATATGATCTCATCTCTTATCCTGGCAGACATAGCCTTTGAGGAGTAAAAATTTCTTTGAATGGTTGCAAAATAATAGCACTTTCAAGGCATTTAAGTTTGAGCAAATAATTCTTTATTTCAGCCTTTCCACTGAGGTCCCTTTTTACCAAGTGTTGTCTCTCTATTTATGACATCATCTCTTATTACAGAGTAAAACATTGTATTTTTAGAGGGAAAATACATGTTAGCACTGATTTTTTCCTATAAACACAACTCAATAAAAAGCAATAAGAACAACAACAAGAGTACAAAGAGCAGGAGCCAATCCCACTGGTTTTAAAAAATGGGTATAAATTTGGAAGATTAAAGCGGTGCAGTAATCAGGTAACACTTGAAAAGTATATTCTTTCCTTGGAAACACCTGTTAATATAAGTGAAGTTGGAGAGAAAACCAGTTCACCATGAGAGGTACTGTTGTTATTGAGATGGTTTTCTTAGCAGTTTTCCCATTCACATCTTCAGGTTCCAAATTCTTGTCTCTGAAACATTAGTCTTCAAAATGATTGGCAAAAGCCACTCAAAATATTAACATTTTCATCTTTCTTAGAGAAACCTGTTTGAGAGAGAAAGAGATTGGTTGCCTCATGTGTATATTTATTTTATTCATTTGCAATTGCATTGTCATGAAGACAAGTTACTGTGAACACAGCTATCTTTCTGCATCCTTTATGTGATGTCCTCCTCCAAAGATGGCTTAGAAGGCTGATGCACAAGTCTTGGGACACCTGAAGTTTTCATTGTGCAGCCCTGAAGTGAAACTTGAGATTGAGCTTTATAGAAAGG
>VMDR010027078.1:0-13740 GCA_007922815.1 Macrotus californicus
TTCATCATTTCAAAAATTTGGTGTTTCTAGACCCATCACTTGATCTTACTGAGTTAATAAAGCAGAAATATTCCTATACCAAAAATTTGTTTTTTAATATTTTGAGACTACTTCAAAATGTCTTCTTTTATAATGCTAAGAATTTGATTTTATACATTTAAAAATAATATTTTGAGGAGAATCCATAGCTTTACCAGACTACCAAAGTGGTGTGCAGCACCAAAAAAATTTAACTCTGACCTCAAATCAGTCTCAGTCCACTGTGCTCTGTTAGTTCGAAGCTTTAACATGTTTCATTATACTTTCATACTGAAGACTGTTTAAACTGGAGTAACACAAATTGGCTTCTTCAAGGCAGGAATGTTTCCTACCAACCTTGAACCCTGGTTTCTGAAAGAACAAAACAGAGGGAGAAATTATTGAAATTAGACGTGGATGGCACTGAAAGTAGAAACATAACATATCCTACTCTCCTACTTTCTAAATTAAGAGACAATATGAAACTTCATTCAATAAATACTCTGAAGTCAGCTGCATGGGTTCAAATTCTACTTCTGCCATTTATTAGCTGTGTTACCTTGGGATGGGAAATAATTTCTATGTGCATCAGTTTATTTGTATAGGGGATTAACAAGCACAGTATCTGGTACATGATGTGTTCTATAAATATTACCTATATTATATTCTTACAGATTTGTTTCATATTAAAGCCAGTTAATGTCTCACTAGTTAGTAATTTATATTTATACAGCACTATAATCTACAGTGTCCTCTCACGTACATTATGACACCTGAACGACACAATAATCCTGTGAGAAAGGACAGCTATTACTGTGCCTAGTTTAGAGTAGAAAAAAACTAAGTTAAGGAGGCACACAACATCAAACAAATGGGAAGTAATAGAGCCAGAAGTCAAATCTGGATTTCTCCCTCCACTCCAATGGCCTAACCTGTTTCTACTTTGTTAGAATGGTTAAAAGAACAAAGAAAAAGACTACCAGGGGGAAAGGGAGGGGGCAGGTGTCCAGGACGCCTTGAGGTGCTTTGCTATTCCGGGTGAGTTGCTCTGACCACAACAATCTGGGAGTTTATTAGAAATGCATAATCTCAGGCTTCATCCCAGCCTTTAAGTCAAAACCTGCATTTCCAACAAAATCCCTAGGTGATTCGCAGAGACGTATTTTGTCGTGTAGAATGTGCACTTTTCTGCCCCAGTTTTTGAGGGAAAAATAAGGATGAGCATTATACATGGGTAGTACCTGAAATACCTTGTCTCTGTTCTTGCATTTTGTAAATATTTGTTACACAAAATTTCTTGTACCATCGTACGTTCAAAAGAAAACGCTAAAATTCCTTTATACTACAAAAAATAAGTATCTAACAGTAAATAAATAATTGAATTAAAAAATTAAACTAAAGGTTTTTGTCCTGAAAGTTTGGGCCAAAAAACGTGAGCGCGCTTTATACACAGCAAAATACGGTAGCTTGAGAAGCACTGGTTCACGGGTTGCTCCAGTGACAGTAGGTTATGGTCTCCCGAACAGTACACATTAGCTCATTTATCACAGGCCTGCGAAGTTTTTATTAGGTAATACTTTCTTGTAACAGGAAATAACTTGCTGCTTCCCTTTTTTAAAGTGTATTTTAAAAACAAGTTTATATTTCCATTTCATTCTTAAAGATCTTCACTTCGTTAAGTGAGATCGTTAAAAAAATGCTAGAAAACTTTAAAAAAATCAGTACTTACCTTTAAATTCCTTTTAAAAAGTAATGCTTTACTAACCTTTGGCTGAAGGAAACACTGGAGAGCAAAATCTCCCTCTCTACACTTCACACCCAGCAAATTAAAACAGGCCAATCCTATCCTAACACTTCTTCCTCTGGATGTTTCATTAAGTATTGTTTTTTGACTCAAAACCTCAACTTCTTGAGTTTCGCAAGGCAGTGGTTTTAGGAATGGAAACAGTAGGAAAAGCTAGTAAACCTATTCCCAGACCCAAACCTTAGCAGATGCTGCCAATTGATTAGAGACCAGTAAACAGCCTGCCTTTCTCTCCCTATCCTCCACGCGAACCAATTCACAGGTGAGCTTTATTTCTATGCTGCTCTAATATTGGGAAGAGGTCTAGGCTGTGGGCCCACTGATGTCGGTACTGATCCTCCAGGATCAGAAATACACTAGATTTTGGCTGGCGGAGAGAGGGGGTGTGTCGCCGATCAGCGGCCCCGCTAGGTTCTATTTTAAATGCCGATTCCCATTTTGAGGGACACCTCCGCCCTGTGGTTAATCGATCAAAACCGGCAGGAGATTAAATATCTCTCACCTGCTCCACCGGAAACTTCAAAAGCGCGGGTCAACCTGACCTAAGTATCTAGTAATTAGTCCAAGGAACCTCCCACCGCACATTCCTGATTGGGCGCGTAAGAGGGATGTGTCTGCGCGCGCTCTTACCAGGCCGGGGAATTCCATTTCCTCTCCCTCCCACGCGGTATAAACACTCAGGGGCGGGGCTTCAAGGAGACGGCCCGCCTCGGCTCCAGCCGGCACCTCGTTGCATCTCGCGAGAGTTTGTGAGTTTGTGGGCGGGCCCCCATAGGGAAGAGCGCACAAAACTGCTCTTAAGTCATTGCAGACCTACTGCTCCTGTAAGCCAGCCAAGAGGTTATCGCGAGACCGCCTCAATACCAAGTGAGGAAATTGGGGGAGACGCTGCTGGGAGGGGCGTAGGGTTGTACCGCGCAGCTGCCGTTTCCATTACCTTCCTCCCATGGTTTCCTTCCGGTTCTCGATGCTTCTCTGAGTCTAAGGGTTTCCGCTGTCCGTCTACCCTTCCCCCCAACCCATGACCCGCCTCCGGCCCCCGCCCTCCCAGTCCAACCTCCGATCTGTTTAATAAGAAGATGCTGTTCTGAAAAGAAGGAAACGTGGGTAGCACAGACACTCGGCCCTGGACGTGGGAGGTACACCGTCTCCCTGCTCCCTTACATTCGTTCTGTGCTCGCGACGGCGGCGTTGGCGGACTGATACGCGGCGGTGAAGAGGCAGGAGGAGGGGGGAGGGGCGGAGCGTGGCAGCTGGCAGTAGTTCCGTCAGAGCGGACATCTTGTGGCTGTGTCGTGCGCGTGAGCCCCGTAGGGCCGGGGAGGCACCAGCTGCTGCGCGGGGAGGAGGCCGAGGCCGCAGCTTGAGGGAGGCCCCGGCCCCTCAGTACGCGTGGGTGTGGACGGCTAGGGGAAGGGAAGGGAGGTTGGCCCACTGGCCGGCCGGGTAAGAGGGGAAACAGGCCTTGGGTGGCCTGAGTAACCAGCCTGTTGGGTGGAGTAGGGTGGGAACGCTTGAGAAGCCGGGGCCTCTCCAGTTTAAGGGGGAGGGGGAATGGGCGCGTCCTCGCGCCTAAGCCGGAGCCTCTCGGGCCGCACGGGCGCGTGGTGGCGGTAGCTAGGCCGGCGCGCGCGCGCGCGGGGGCGCGCTGGAAGGCGGAGTGTACGGTGGCGTCAGGGACGACACAGAATAGCTTTAGCTGCAGGGGCAGCAGCACACATCAAACCTCTCTTTATTTCCTTCCCCTCCCCGGCCGCACCTTTGAATAGAAACCGAAAGAAGCCCGGCGTCCGGAGCCTCCAGTTTCCCCCTCCCCCCAGCCTTTCTTTGCCCTAGTGACGCCGGCATAGCGCCGACTAGGCCCGGGCTCCTCCTCTGCTGGGCTCCGGACCGTGCCCCGCACCCACCCCTTTCTCCTACGCCTCTTCCTCTCCCACCCGGGTCTCTTCCTTTCGAGAGGCCGGGAAGTCAGACTTGTAGCCACCCCTCCGCTCTTACCGTCACTCGCCCCCTCTTCGGGCCGAAGCACGGCATAGAGGCAGTTGGTGGCCTTGCCACGCCACCCCACCCACCCCGGATCCCGGCCGTTTTGAGGGACCTGGATTCATCGGGGTCTCTCCGGGGCCTGTGCGAGTGCTGATCTGCTCCGTTTTTGCAAAAGGCGCCTGTGTCTGGCAGAGCCGGTGTGAGACGAAGAGACAATCCTTCCCTGCCGCCGGGATAATCAAGAGTTTTGTCCGGACCTTTGAGCACAGACCG
Organism: Macrotus californicus; assembly: GCA_007922815.1. Taxonomy (NCBI): domain Eukaryota; kingdom Metazoa; phylum Chordata; class Mammalia; order Chiroptera; family Phyllostomidae; genus Macrotus; species Macrotus californicus. Next base: position 4,082 of record VMDR010027078.1, read on the forward strand.
AGATAGTGAGGAGCCAGACGCAAAGCACAGACTATGGCGCTGAAACGGATTAATAAGGTAACCCAGAGAGCCCTAGGGGATGGGGTCGTGGGAGGAAAGGAAGGCCCAGGCCCGGAGGAAGCGTGGGGGTGGGGGAAGTATGATTATGAAAATATCCTTCCTTGGGTCATTCTCCCATTGGGGGATGGGGAACGCGAATATACTTGATGAAATGAGGTTTAAAGCTAGTGAACACTTGTGAAGCGAGTGGGGTATCTTTAGTGTGTTTCAGTGAAATCGGTGCAAATTCGGGGTTGGGAAGAGTGGTTTCATGCTCCTCGGTTCTGCTTCTGAGGGAACAGTCCCGTTTTGGGGTCAGAATTGGGGAGAGACTCAGATGTCATGGTGCGTCCTATTCTCGGTGCTTGAAAACTTATTTCAGCTGAAGAACAAGGTTCTAGGCTTTGTAGGGTGAAGAGAGGTGGTGATCTCAGCCGGGAAAAGATCCCAGAAATCCAGCGGGTCTCCGAGCTTCACTAGGGGTTAGGGTAGCAGGGTCTTGCCATTCGAAGAGTAGTGGATGAGTCTGGCCAGAAACTCTTAATCACTCGGGCGAGTTACACAAGAATAAGTGGGGCTGCGAGGAGATGGGCTGACACAGTGTTGCCACTTCCTATGGTTCGGGCTTTTCGTGCGAAGCTATTGATCGGAAGCACACCGGGAACTGATGGAAAGCCTTCTGGAAGCTCCCTTTCTGTTTTGGCTGGGGGGCGGGGGAGGGGGGAAACCGGGGACGGGGCGCGAAGGCAATAAGCTAAGGTTAGGTGTGCCTGTTTCTGCCTCGGCCCATTTATAATAGCACCCTCTGGGAAGACTGTTTTGCCACCTAAAACGTGGTTTGTTACTAACCTGTCGATCTCAGTTGAAAAAACAAACAGGGTATTTCAAGGCTCGGCGTGAGCGGAACCTCCACCTCCGGTGGTTTAGTCTCATTTTCTTGCTCTAACTTCTATCCCGCATTTTAAGATGGCGGCTGCTTTCACTGGTTCAGGCTCTTTCCGGCATCTCCTTTTGTAATAGTGCGAAATAATATTCCTTGTTAAATGTTAACTTTTACGTTAGGTTGTACACTGTCCTGAGACCTCCTCCTCAACACTTCGCTATATTCAAACTCAGACAGTATTTCCCTTTTCTGTAACTTGCGTATGTGTAGTGTGTTGGTTCTTGCACAATCGAAGAGGGTGGAGTATTTACAGCTAACTTGAAAAAAATGTAATGGAATAAATTCAGCCTTACTAAAACTAGGAGACGGGAGGTTGTAGGTTAGAATCCTTGGTTTGATGGCTTGCTTACTTTTGAAAAAAGAATTCTACGTGGAAGGAATGCGAGGTCTTGGCTTTACTAAGTAGGATAGACCTGATACTGCTTAACTTTACGTGTGACTTTGGTGTTTGATTGACAAAACTGGTCTACCTGAAGATGATGGTTTACCATCTTAACTTAGAGGTACTCTATGTATTGATGCTGAAGTCGTTGATTTTTGTTTTGGGCCATCTTTGCATTGTCATTGTGGGTTTATGTAAATATAAACTTGTCTTTGTACATTTGAGAAAATGGAAAAGTAGAGGAAGAAAAATTAGGAATTAAGACTTAAAAGAAGATTACTTAAACACCCTTTTCTCTGACCCCTTTGAAGGCCAGCAGCACATTGGAGAAGCATAGTTCGTATTTTACAGCATAGTTAATGGAAAACAATATTTAGTGCAAATCAAAACCACTTTAATCTGGGAATTCAGGCCACTGAAATGTGGAATAACTTCAAATCCATAGCTTTTTATACATGTGGAACAGTACACTTTAAAGGAAGGTCTCATCGATTTTTTTTCTTTTGCAGGTGATAACCAGCTGCTGAGACACCACTTGTAATGATTTAAAAGCTCTAGAAGGGCAATATAATGGTTAAGAGAGTGAACTTCGGAGCAGAAATGCTCCAGTTAGAATTCTAGGAATGGGCAACTTATCTGTGTGCTTCTAAAAAAAAAAGAATATTTGTTTTATATGAACAATAGATAGTTGAGTGCTTAGTGTGTAGCAGGCACTGGGGATGCAATGGTGAGGAAAAGAAATTTTAGAATTTTAGTTTTTTGTTTTAAGATTAAAGTGTGGCTTTGAACAGGCCCCTGGCCCATGACACTCAGATTGTTATTACTGTTTTAATATCACTTTAATCTTTAAAAGTTTTATTGAAGAACTTTTTCTAGTCTAGTACTCTTTGTTAATACTTGATTATCTTATAAATATTTTGAAGATTTGTATAATACAGAAACTTGACATGAGACTTTATACATTGGAAGAATCAGTGGTATTTTTGTGATTATTTGTTGATTTTTTTGTTTTTAAATTTAACTTACAGAAAAGTTTTGATTTGTATGTAGTTTCATCTTCAGAAGTTGCTGACAGAATCACACAGTGAAACTTTTTAAAAATCCCAGATCCAAAAAAAAAAACTTTAGCAAGTAGACAACTGTTGGGAGGAGGGCACCCCTGTTCTACAAATATGAGGTCAAATAGGCATTGATGTAATTGTGGTATTTCTTGTGTCATATGCCTGTTTATTTTGAATTCTTTCTGAAACCCTCCAATTCCAAATATTAAGATGTAATTATTTTTAATGAAGTGCTTATTGTTGCACTATTTACCCATTGGTAGTTCCTTTGATCAAGGCTTTGAATTTTTTTTGTTTTAAAGCTTATGTTCTTGCAGTTTTTTGTTTAAGTATTTCTTGGACCAAGCAGCCTTATCAGACAATTTATTCTTTGTTTTTGCACTTTTTTCTATATTTATTTAGACCAGTTACAGTATAGTCTAATCAGGCAGTTTATTAAACAACATTATCAAGACTGGGAACTCCCAAGTTGATTGTTGGTATTTGGGAGCCATAGCTGTTTTACTATTACCATTAAGCAAAATAACTATAGTGCGTGTGTTTGGGGAAGTTTAGAGAACTTCACACGTTATATAAAATACAATGTGAACCAAGCCTAAAAGTATAGCTCGTGCTTTGAGTGTTGACAATGTGTCAGAACTGTTTGAAACACTTGTGTTAACTCATTTAATTTTATAGCAACCTAAGGAAGCAGGTACTGTTATTGATCCCATTTTGAGATGAGAAATCTTGAGACACAGAGGTTTAAAAAAACAAACAAAAACAGGGTCATATCAGAATTGGGATTAGAACCTCCACAGTCTGGCTCCACAGGGTGCCATCTTAATTACTACATTGTCATGTCATCCTTTCAGTTTTTGGTATTCAAAAAGGTTTTCTTTTGCATGTCATTCCAGTAATAGCTTAGTCTTAGCATCTACTACATACTAACTACGGTTTCTAAACCGTTTATGAGTATCAACTCATTTAATCTTTACAACAACCCTGTGAGATAGATGCTGTTACTCCATTTTATACACGAGGAAACATACACAGAGAGGTTAAGTTACTTGTCTGTAGTCACATAGCTAGTAAGTAACAGAGATTCACACCAGTCTTCTTCAACTCAAGCTCTTAAACTCCATGCTGTACTGCTATGTTTACCATTTAATTTCCTGTTTTATAGCGAGGTGCGTGAATGTCATTAGTCTTGCTACCTGAAATAAGCTGTCTCTCCTTACACTTAGCATTCAGATGGGATTTAACTTGACTGTTAGGTTATAACTATTTTGTGAATTAAGTTTATAGCTAACATGGGTTTTGAAAGTATGAGTGCATTTGTTTCAGTCTCTTCAAGAACTGGGAACTATCATGTGTACCAGCTGATCACTTAGGGTTATCTTAAACTTGACCCCAATGAGCCTGTAGATTGGAAACACTATATCTTAACGTGTGTTTCTTACAAGATCCTCAAGACTTGTCTATTGCCAGCTAATTTAATTTGTAGGACAGTTGTGTGACTGAGGGGTGCTGATCATATAATGACCTCAAAATTTCTTTAATTTGATTAATGAAGACTGACTTCAGTACTGTGTGCTTTGGTTTCGTCGTGCTCACTTGCAGTGTTAATTCTAGTTTTGTTATTTGTATGAAGACACAGTTGAAAACTCACTAGGTGAAAAACTGCGTATACCTATTGCTAGTTTGTGTGTTAATTCATGGGTTTAGGTGTTAACTGTGTCTAAGGTACAATTCTTGAGAATTTCCCAAAGCGTTTCATTATAATCTATTACAGAAGAGAGCAGGTTCATAGTACTGAGGTAAAAATGTTCTCAGATGAAGCTGTCACACCCTAGACTGGCTTTTGCATCCTGTCATATATGTTACTGTGCATTAACATTTATGTGTCTCAGTGTTTAGCAGAGTTTTTGAAAGTACAGGTACACAGATGAGGTTTTATTAGACTTACTGAGTTTTCTGGAAACAAGGCATAATTTTTGAAGAACTCCCTAGGGACATTTCTCAAGCTTCCCTCTGGTTGAGAACCACACACATAGGGAGTAATCCTTTAGCCATTACTTACTGAGGTTTTTCTGTTTGGCACAGCGGTCTAGTCCTGGGGATAAAAAAATAAGGAAGCCTGCCATTACCTGTGAGAATCATTGCTTTGAGTGGCAGAAATAGCATATAAACACATGAATAGGTGTTTGCACCTCATACAACTTATCTTTGACAGTATTATATACCAGGTAGGGGAAACATTTATTTAAAAGAAATAAGAGGTGTCTTCATTCACATATCAGATTTACCCGTAAAGATAGGTTCTAAATATCTTTATTGCACTACATTTTGTCATTGTTACAGTGAGATTTTTCTCTGCTAATTATACTTCCCTTTGCCAAAAGCAACCAATATTTCGAAATTAGCAAAATTTTCATTTTTAAACTGGGAATTTTGTGTTCTTGATTTGGTTTTGCTACTAGAGCAAAGATCTCATTTGGATGCATTTAGTATTTTATTAGTTCATTTACCCTGTTAGGTAAGACTTATTCTCAGAATATTTTATACTTTGCCCAGACATCTGATTTTTATCTCCAGCTATATACTTTTAGCATAATCTCTCATTATTCAGAGACCTCCAACTGACTTTTCATAGTTGAATGTTGTTGTGTTTGACCTTTTAAGCCTCAGTTGTAATACACTGCTTGGGTACGTGTTCATTTGCAGGATGGAATACCTGTTCACGTTAATCCCAACTTGTTAAAATGTCGTGGCTAATATATAATTGAATATTTTCAATCATTTCACCACTATTCTTGTTTTTCATATCTATAAAATGCCTTATTTGTTGCCATGGATCAAAGCTTAGAACCTAAATCTAGCTTCTGTCTTTGACCATTTAGATAATGCTACAAAAGAAGAGCTTTGAGTAATCTTAAATAATTTATCTTTAATGGTGATCTAAAGAAAGAAAATGTTGGTGTTACTCATTTAAGCCATTCTTTGTAGCTTGTCTAATGAACAAGCATGCTTGTCTCACCTGTAATTACAACTAAACAGGAAGTTACTGTCTTGTCAGTGATGTAATGACACATGGTCCACAGCACCTGCCCCTTAATCTTTAAGATAATATTCAGGATTTCTCACAAGAAGTTAGATTCCAAACTAAAAAGATTTTAAAGGAACTGTTTCTTCCCATTCTTAAGTCTACAGTTGTATGAAATGATTCGGATCCCAAAACTTGCCAAGTTTTATTCTTTTGAAATAATACCTGGTAACCATACATTTCTGAGATGTTTGTTGTTTTCCTTCCTTGCTGTTTGTATGGTATATAGAAATTCTGCATTAGTTTAAAATTTTTGTTTATTACATAGTAAACCTCATCTTTATAAGAACAATTAGAGCAGTTATTGTCTGCCTGATTGGACAGTTGTACCGAATTTTGGCCTTTCATTGGTCTAAATATATACCTTATGTTGCTAGGTTGTAAGGGGCCTTGAAGGGGATTCTTACCTCGAAATCTCTTATAAATGCATTCTTGTTTTTGTTCCGACGTCATGCTTTCCTCTCTCCCAGTCCTCAAGTTAGTATTTTATGTTGCTCAAAACAGATTTAAGTTAAAGGCAAGGGCTGTCTTTATAGTGCTGATTTACATGATCATACAGTTCTTTAAGTCAAGTGGAAGTTATGATAGAAATGGATTTCCTGAATAAAATTCAAGAAATTACCTTTCAGTAATGTCATGAGCTTTAAATTTTTCCAAAAGCAATGCTAGGAAGTGATCTATATTACTGCCATCATTATGACCTTTGTGTGATGAGGTGCAAGATGGATGACGCATTGGGATAACAAGTGATTGTGAAACGTGATGCTGATAATTACGGCACGTAAGGATGGAATCCATAACCATAGCCTTACCACAGTAATCATCTGAGTTAAAATTTTGCAAGTCTTTGGAAGAATGATAGAACTTGGACAAGCTAAAATATAAGTTATTCAGAGAGTTAGTTTATTAGCAAGAGTGATACTAGAAACTTTGGTTTTTAAAATGCTTTGGTTATGTTGATGGCTGTCATTGAAAGTTTAGCAGAATATTTAAATGTTACTAGAGGCATTAAATCTTACTAAAGGCTGATGTAAGACTTGGCTGCTCAATAGCTTTATTATTCACAAATCTTGTTATTTCCAATTTATACCTTTTTGGAGGCAAGGATCATTGCTTATATTTCCCTATCCCTTCAGACCTTTAATGAGAATAGACGAGGAAAAAATTCAGTATTTAGCAGTGTGTTCAGACTTCTAGGCCAGTGTCATAGTCTTCATGTTATACCTCCAACAATTAACTGTCATAGAGACCCTATGTCCCGTAATGGTCAAAGCAAGTGTCTTCCTCAAACTAGGTTTTCTCCTATTCCAGAAGGAACAGAGTCGGACTCATTACTGTTTAGTCATGTGCCTCCCAATAAGAGAACACTCACTGGCTTAAGTTCTTTCTGTTGGTTGCCTTTTTAGACAGATTTACTTGACTCCTTTTCCTTTGTGCCTGTTTAGGCTTTTAAAAGGAAAGGTATTCCCCAGTGGGGGAAGGCCTGAATCTCACACTAGCCAGGTGTGCAAAGAGAGTTCAGGAGAAGCAATTCAGGGAAGATCCCAAAAGGAGAAAATTTCCCAAAAAGCATACCATGGCATAAAGATGTCTAACTGGTTTTTTTATGGCAGTACAGTTTTTAGCATTGTATCCTAATTGTATGCCCTTGATCCGTCTTAGTGTCCCTTCAAGTGAGGGGAACCTATAGCAATTACTAGTGTATGCCAGTCTTCCCTGCCATTATTTTCATATTTCTCTGGTCTTAATAGTTGGCTAGGAGCCCACCCAAGTAATGCTCACCCGAGTAGTGCTTCTCCTGGAGGAGAAGTCAACAGAGTATGAAGGTTTTACATGTCCTACTGTGTGTGTGCTGTTCTTTCAGGTCTTTGCCACTGTTCTCTACCAGGAAGCAGAGTTAATTTTATAAATTGTGTTTTGTTCCTAAAGCATGTGAAACTAAGGCTCTAAAGTCATTTCATAAGATGAAAACCAAAGACAAAATTACTCTTGAAAATTCTTTGAGTAGCTTCACTGGAAATTGACCTGAAGTTTAGTGAACACAATTTCCTCTTGGCAGTGGAACAGATATTTTTCTCATTTGGCTTTCATTTAAAGGCCATGTAACTTAAATAGTTAGCACTAGATTCACATTGAGTGTGGTAGTAAGGTGCAAACTGAATAGTTTTGGAGAAGCTGATCCTTAGAAAACATAAGTTTTCCATATCTTGTTCAATCTGAGGCATTTATTTTTTTCAGTAGAACAGAGAGTTAGGTCAGTTTGCCAAATGCTGTATCAATTTCCTTTAAATACATTTTTCGATGCAAGGACACTCTTGAGAAAACAGCCTTTTTTGTAACCTCTCTCTAGACCTATTTTTCAGGTTGTCTAGTAGATACACTATTTTGCTCTCCTCCCCATATTAAAGTTTAGCATACTCTATAGTTGAACTAATCATTTCTTTCCCTTAGTGGAAATAAGGCCTATTTCCGTAAGGTGGTATAAGGGTAAAATAAAATGCTTTGTATTTGAGATGACGTTTCATGCCCAGGAATTCAGTTGGTGAATGTTCTCTCAACTGAATTACTGCTAGAGCTTCCTAATGTGGTTATCTATTCATCTGTGTTAATTATATATTATATATTATAGTAGAAATACCTACAAACATGATGGTAAGGAAGTTCTGTGTTACCCCACAAATTGTTTTTTGTGGGTATGTGCATTTTAGGGGCTTGTGGGCCAAGAGTTTATCAGATTCTTAGAAGTCCTTGTTACAGATAGTTCTAACCAGTGTTCTGAGTGATATGTATAGCTTTATATTACAAAATCTGAAAACCTGCAAAACAATGCTATATATTCTTAAGAGATACATACTTAGTGTATGAAAATGTGGAGAAATGGCAGGAACCAAATTTAGGGTACTCTGTTACCTCTTGGGGAAAGGAAACAATCTGGGGAGTATGGGAGAGATCTGGAGCATTTCTTAAATTTGAAGGAAGTATGGTAAAAATGTTAAGCTTTACTTAACTATCAAGCTGGATACACAGATAGATGGGTACTTTTAGGATATGACTTAATTTTAAAAATTGTAAGAATCACTTCTGGTGTGCTACACTAGTAGGTACGTTAAAAAACCAAAACCTTTGTTTTCTGCTTAAAAACTGTCAGTGACTTCCATTCTCTCTGGGATCATCTTAAACATGATATTTAAGGCTCTGAAAAGATCCAGCCCTGATTGACTTTTCTGGCCACAACTGCTACTCCCTTAGTGTACTTTGTTGTGTCTCTGGTACACCAAACTACAAGCAAATTTTCATGCCCCTGACTTTGAATGAGTTTCTTTGCTGAGAATGCTTATCTCTGCATCAGGGCACAGCTCAAATGTCACTGTTTTAGAGGCAAGTTTAGTGGTAGCTTTTCAGGATTCACGATGCAATTGAATGCTTTTATTTTAAGCACTTAGGTTGTTGAAGTGTAATTTTTGTTTTTACATTGTGCCTGCTTTTTATTAGCTCAGTCTGTTGGGGGAGGTATTCATGTTTTTTTTTATCTTTGTTTTCAGGCCTAACATGCTTGATACCAAAAAGGTAGTCTCATAAATGAATAAATGTTTTGATAGTGAAGCTTTAGCTAATATTACACTTTAAATTTTAGAAATGGATTTAAATTAACCTCTAGTTTCTGTGAATAGAATCAAAGTACTAGTAAGAGCAAGCTATAATCTCAGGGCCAGAAATTGCCTATCTATATGTCAAACCAGCTTTTTGCTTTCTCCATCACCCAGTGTGGCCTTCTTTTTTTTTTAAAAAAATCACCATCCAAATTCAAGGCACATGCCTGCCAGCGGCTCCAGGTCACATCCATATAGGTCCTAATTAGAGAAGGAAGAAGTTTCCTTTCTAGTTTTAATTTGAAGAATCGGGCAGGTATAATGGACAGGCTGATGAAGTAGTCTTGGCTTTGGTTACTTTCCAATTCTTTGAGCTAATCACTGAGGCTGAAGGGACAGATTCTATGATTAGCCCTGAATAAATTGGATTTTGATGGCTGACAAATCACATCTTTTTTTCTTGTGCTATAGGCATAATAATGTTATGACAATTGTTTGTTATCTTAGAGTTGAATGCTGGCTGATACCTGATTTAAAAAAACTGTTTTGATCCTTAAAT
>VMDR010027079.1:0-13732 GCA_007922815.1 Macrotus californicus
AAGTGTCACTTTTTTATAGTTACTCACTGTTTATTAGCACAGTTCTATTCATTGATTAACAAATCTCAAATACAAAAGTAAAGGAATTCAGCAAGACACAAACTTACAACAAAGAAGTTAGAGAGAAATAAAAGCTCAGGATGTTCAAGAATCCCTCCTCCAACAACAGAATTCCACTTTCTTACAAGAACCAGTGATATGTATCTAGCTCTGATCTCAGGGATGCACATGTGACCATACCAGGAATGGCCTGGCCAATCACAGCACTCCACCTATGGAGCCAGAGTTCCTTAAACAGTATGTGTTGAGTGGTGAAAGGAAAATGCCCCTCTGAACTGGTGAATTCCAAAAGTCTTATGAAGCTGGAGCAATTATTAATTACTTATGTTTCTCACCCTGTGGAAAAACTTGCCTTATAATGAAGGCAACACAGATAAAAGCAGAAGCAAGATATAGAGGAGTCAGCTACCCCAGCACCTTCTGTGAGTCAGTAGATTCCATTTTGTTCGGGGTAGTATAAGTTGGGTTTATGTCACCTGCAGCCACAAAGCCCTGTTAAATGCACGAAAGTGCAGATGATGAAATTTTGTGTCACTATACATGCCATTGGAAAATTTACTTGCATCCAATTTCCAAGCACCAAAGTCAATTAAATTTCCATTGATCAATCATAATCATGCCATACTTTAGTTTGTTTCATATTTGAGCCATTATTTCTTGTACAGATTTTGTTTCTCCTGGAGTTTCTAATTGCACGTTTTCCTTCCTATGTATAAAAAATCGTATGTATTCTTCTCCATATCATTAAATCCCTCAGGCTCATTTCCATGTGTTGAATGCACTAGTATAATTTCTAAGGCTGGAGTAAGCACAAACATCCACTCTGAATGACCTGTATCCCTTCCCGGGCTAATTACCCAATTCCATTAAAAACTATTTCTTAGACTGCAGTCTGGGTGCTTTCACAGCAGTAGAGGAGGGTAGAAGAGCCAATTATCACGACCCTACTTCACACAATTCTTCACGCTCTCACTTCATTTTCTGCTCCTCTTCCCCTTCCAATTATCTATATCTACCAATGCAGAGGGACTCAATGGAAAAACTTCCTCATTCATTTTAAACAACAGTAAATGTTCATTATTGTGCCATGCTGTAATACAATGATGCCTTCAAAATCTATGGAGTTGTATAGGACTTAAGACTTTTACAATAATAACCTCAAACCATGATGCTTTTCAGTTATCATGTCTGCTTTTCCTACATAAGGAAACTAGAAAATTTTATGGAAGGACATAAAAGTACATTTGCATAAAAGAAAGCCATTCCATGTACCTGAATGGAAATATTCAACATTGTAAAGAAGTAATTTATCCCAAATTATTTATGGAATGCAAGTTATTATAGGAGGTCACCTGCAGGACATGACTTCTAGCTGATCTACAAGCTGGACCCTGGTAATCAGAGGCCTCTCACCCCTTCCTTGTCCTTAGAGTGTATGTTCTGTCGATCATTCCCACAGTGGGAGCCATTTTCGAGGCTGTAACACTGAGAGAGTAAGATGTGTGAGGCTATCTGGACTAAATATGTGACTGAATCCAGTAACGGCCTCTATATGCATGACTTTTAAGATTTGGCAGGTAGTTGTGGAGATCTATTCACTTTATGGCTACACAAAACAAGCCTTGTAATTATGTTCCCTTGCTTATTAAACCTCCAACTTAGCGATCTTGAACCCTCTTCTTCTTTCTTATGTCTCTTCATCCCTTCTGGGTACAAAGGCCAGTTTGCAAACTTGACAGTGGGTGAGCCAGCCGGGAGGTTGAAGAAACGGGCCTTGGGAAAGAGGCATCATTGGGAAAAATCCTTAGTTGACCACTGACTTCTTTGTAGGGAGAGGTGGCCAGTATGTCAGGTACTTGTGAGCCACCATGTGAGTCTGGAGATTCCTCAAAAATACCACCTGCTTAAAAGCATTTGAGAAACTGAATGTAGCACATTATGGCAAAACAAAAATGAATGGCCAACAAGAGGCTGTAGCTCAAGTTAGGAAGTTGGAGGAAGAGGTCATGCAGCTGTCTGCTACTCTGCTAGGTCCAGGGCTGGTAAAAAAAAAAAAAGGTAAAGGAACCTTGAGTAGGTTGCTGAGGGTGGTCATGGCATACCATGCCTGGTTTCTTTAGATTTATGTAGGCCTTTAGTCAACGGTTTCACTGTAGTTGTGTCCAAGGGTCTGTCTTGGATTTTTTCCCTCCTTTGACTTAGCTTTAATGTTTCATTGTATATTTTATCCTTTTTATTGAAAAACAAAGATCCCAAGAATAGCTTGGATATATTTACCTGTCTTGCCACCACCAACAACCTGTTTTATTTTAAAAATAGAGTTACTACAGTATATCTTTTGGAAATGTTGGATATTTAATGAATAAGAATGAAACACTATAAATTTACAATGGGAAGTTTTTGATGTAGACTGTCAACCTAGAACTACCAAGAAATGAATGAACCAAGGGAAACAATTTTATAGTAACAACAAAAGCATCTAAAATTACATTATTAAAATGGGCAAGAGGGAGAGGAGATTCCAGCTGTTTTATCTCTTCACCCAAGTTTGGATAAACACACCTTGGTTTTCTCTGATCGTGGGAATTGTTTTGTCTGTTTGTTTACTGCGGAACCAGTACCAAAGAGGGTTAAATAGCTTGCCATTTCACACCATCCTGCCGCTCTAGTTCAGTAAATTCTGTAGGATTTGAAGCCTTTGGCCCTCTGTTGAGATTTAATTAGTCCATGCCAAGTTCAAATACAGAGAGCTGTATTGTTTTACGAGACTTCAAAGTGTCAGTTGGATAGCAGATATTTTTTCAGATCTTACCTATCTAGGTACTTCTAGGTATTTTAAGTATTTTAAGACTACTTAGGTCCTCTAAGGTCAACAATTCTTTGTGTTTTCCCCCAAAGCTCCAGCTTGCCACTACTCAGGTCTTGTTTTCCCTTTCTGGAACTAATGTCTAGGTAAGTAACTGTAGAAATGCAGTGGGACACCAGGGAACTGCCTGGCTTCTCCCAGACCTGAGTTCTACATGGACCTGAGACAGTCTTGGTAATATGTGGCATTTGACAGACAGACCAAGGGAGGGTTCCAGTGTCCGTTTACATATTAAATACTAGGAACATTTCATTTTTAATTTTTCTCCCTAGGAAAACATTATAAGTAGATTTTTTAACATTAACTTCCTATGCTGTAATAGAAACCACACATTTTTATTGTATCATTTAGTATTTAAATATTTAAAACTTTTTATTATTTGCCTCTGTTCATGTATATTTCTATATTCTTCAGAACATCTGTAATAAAGATGAAGTTCATGTGTTTTGCCTCTGTATCCTACAGATCATCCAAGAGCATCTTGTAAATAGTTAATGCTCAGCCATTTAATTAAGGTCTAGAGCTAATTGGAAAGACCTATTGCTCTATGATTTTTTCTATTCATTACAATGATTGAAAAATTAGAATTTAATAGGAATCACCTCAATGCAGCTTATTAAAAAGGGCAGTGTAAGTCACATGAAAAGTATTTGAATTGTATTGCAAACTGTAGCTAGTATACAATAGTCAGCTATAATTATTAGAATTTCTAAGTTCTTCTTTTGTGTTTTCTTTTTTTTCAAAGCTATTAGCAAATTGAGTTTCACCTTGCATTTCCTCTGCTGAGTATTAAGACAATATTCGCTGGACTGGTAACCTAAGGAGTATAATTTAAATCCACATAATTTGAATCCAAACAATTGAGTTACTTATTCACTGATACTGCTGTAGGATAGCCTTTGGTACTAAAGGTTCTTTAAAATGGAGTTGGACATTGTTAAGGGGACAAATGTTTATGAAAGATTCTTAATTTACTCATTTCCGTTGACCTTCCTCATTCCTGGCGATGGAGGAGAGTGTGACCCATAGGATCTGCTCCCTCAGACTCTTGTTCCCTCTGGCTTCCTGTTGGACTCAGCCAATAGGAAGCAAGAATAGGTGATGAGCAGGTGGGAAAGCTCTAGCTTTTGTGAAGTCTGGGTACACTGTTGCTTTCTCTTGCTCCCAAGCTCTAGAGATGGTGACAGCTTCTTACCCTTCTAGTCTTTGCTTGCTGCAGTATTCCTCATTGGTTTCCTTAACTTTATCCACGCTTCTGGAAAGGATCCCCTCATCAAAAGCACACTTTTCTCATTGGACCTTGACAAATACACATGCTAACCAAGTTTGGAATGTTTAGTACAGGTCTTCAGCAAACTTGCTCCCGGGTGTGTGAAGGCACAGCTGTAGCAGGCTAAGAATAGCTCTTTCAACAGCATCTTTTTTCCTCAGTTTTTTTGCAATTCTAAACTGTATTTTTGCCTCAGTAAAGGGTTTATCTTTAGGTGCTGGCTTTTCTCTTGCCATCTAATCCTCTCCGTACTCCCAGAAAGAAGCTGATATTAGTTGGTAGTTTCCCTTGTTATTTGACCACATGGTATTTTAGAATTGCTGAGTTTTAGAGACATATACCTCAGCCTAGCATTCGCCTTTTCAACCTTCTCTCTCTAATTTTAAACAGAAAGACTGACGCAACTGTTAGTGGACTTTTAGGCAGTACTAAGCTGATGTGGAAGTGCTTAAGGACCCCAAAGGGCATCTTGAAATCAAAAGACATCTATTTACAAATCTAGAGTTCAGAATAAACCTGATCATGTCTTTGAGGTTACGACTAGGAGAGGTATGAAGTGACAGCTTAGGTGTTTTTCTTCTCGAGGGATGGACCAGTGATCACTAGCAGCAGACAGAGTAGAGGGGAGGGTTGACCTATATGCAAATGGCTGAAGACCTATTTCTAGGAGCTATTTAGTTTCCCCAGCTTCTTCAAGGAGATAAAAACCCACTTTCATCTAGTCCTTTCTAGAAAGTCATTCTGTTGAGAACTCTCCTTTCCCTTTTTCAGCATAAGTCAGTTTCTTTCCTTTATTCTAAGGACCTCCTTATACATTTTGTATTTTCTCATACACCTAGAAAAAAATCATGGTATTTTAGTACCCCTTTATGATACCTTGAGCATATCCCTGTTCATCCCATTTTTTTCCTACCTCTGATCATGACATTTCTGCAAAGTACATCTTCAGAATGAAACTTTATCAGTTGGATTAGAATAAAACCATGTTAAAGGGTTGATCCAAAGTTTAGTATCCTCCATATGTCTGGTACTTGAAGCACACGGTCCCATCTGTCATGATATTCCTCCCTCCCTTCCCTTCTTAGCCTGTGTTTACACCTCAGTACCAGCCAGGGATTCTCTCTGCGAGTTCCAGCAGGGAGGGAAGCAGAGGGGAATATTGTACCCAAACGTCTCTGCTGCAGCCTTATTCCATCCTTTCGTTTCAGGATCCAAGGGGATTTACTTAGCTGGTTGCCATTCTACAAACACTGTTGATCTTTCGTGTACATAAATAATAATTTACATCTACCCATTTTTCCTCTTCACTATAAAAGACATTAGGAATATTTAACTTTAACCTCCATTTTTCCCCCATAATTCCTATACTCCACTACTACAATTATTCTTTTGGTTCCTTTCTGCTTTCTCCCACTTGTCTATATTTTGAAGATAGAGTATGAAAAAATGAATTTTGTAGCTTAATATAAAAACAGATTTTAAACAGAGGAGAAGTGTGGCTTATGGTCTTTTTGTTTTATAGCCTATTATTAAATCTCAGAATGACAACATAATTGTAGTGATGTTGTTCCTTTAGTGAACCATCTGAACCCCCAGATATTTGCCTGTTTTAATGATGCATAATTAGCTATTATTCATCATGTATTTATGCTTTTGTTTAAGAAATTAATGGCAAGCTGGCTGTGGTAATAATAGCTTGGCACTTTGCTTGGCACATTCAATCCTACATTAGTCAGATTTCATGTGCTAAAAATCAAGATTTTTTCCCTTAAGAATATATCAGATGGTCACTGAATATCAAAATATTTTAAGATTGGATGTACAGTTTTCATAAACAACAATGCCACATAACAATTTAAGATGGGCTGGAAGATGGTTAGATTTACATATAAATACTATATTGATTTTATCTGTTTTCCTCAAAATAAATAAATAAAACCTAAATCACTCCAAGTATTTATGTGCTCATCTTACACTGAAAGTCTTCCAGATAACAAATTCCATACATTCTCACCCTGGTTGGTGTGGCTCAGTGGCTTGAGCGCTGGCCTGCAAACCGAAGGGTTGTCAGTGTGGGTACAGACCTGGGTTGCAGGCCAGCTCCCCAGTTGGGTGCGTGTGAGAGGCAACCAATCAATGTTTCTCTCACACATTGATTTTTCTCTCTCTCTCCCTCTCCCTCCCTTCCCCTCTCTGTAAAAATAAATAAATAAAATCTTTTTAGAAGTTCCATACATTTTCTTAGTACCCAAAACTTTTATTTAATTTTTTTTTAATATTAATAAATTGTTTTTTCAACCCAAGGCTCTCCTGGCCAGTGTTTGCTCTGACAGAGTGTCATGCCAGGAAATGCAGGGTTTCTCATGTGAGTGATGGTCTGGTTGTGGGCATTGTAGCATGTACAGATGAGACTACACAGAGTCACCCTTCCACTGGAATCAAAGAAATATAGAGGCTGAGTTTTAATGCTGTAGTTCGGCCCAACAGTGAGTGAAAAAGCTCAATCTTAAAATTAGAAGAGAGGATTTTTATATTTGTCTTCATGGTGTGAGGCAGGACTGTTCATCCAAAGTTAATATGTTAGAAAATCATCGATATCGTCACTGAGTGACGAATATCTTAATAAATTCCATGTGTGGTAAAATAAAACAATGTGCTTTAAAATATGCAGCATATTAGTAACATGCAATATTTAAATATGTGATGATAGCTAATATTTACATGCCACACTGAGGGTTAAGCATGTGCCTTGCACTCTTCCCTGTGTGTGTATGTGTGAGAGACCATCTTAACACAATTAATATTTACTTAGTGCTTTCTTGTGTTAATGCTATTTTACATGTATTATCTTATTGAATTGCTACCAGCAGTTTTGAAGCAGTAGTTATTACTTTCTTGGCTTTACAGATGTGGACACTGAGCCTTCTGGAGAATCAGACTTGGAGAGCATGAGTAGTTTGCCCATGGCAGCTTCCCAGATGAGCTTTTACACGATACTGGCTCATCTTTCTGCCCTTCACTGGGTCTTGTAAAAGTCTTCCTAAATTACTCGTCAGTCCGCAGAGGTAGCTGTTGACCTAGGTATCTCAGCTAGGGGGCGGTGTGCCAGGCATTAGGAAATGACTACACTTGTGCACAAGAGAACCCTATGTCATCATCCATTTTGGAAGCCAAAATGATGTCATAGAACAAACTGACGAGGTCTACCGAGTTCTTTGCTTAGATTTTACAAAGAATGAGCAGGATACTCTGTGGAAGGAGTGCTGAATTCATGACCAATATGTGGAGGCTCCAGCTCCAGCTCTCCTACTTTGGAGTTCTGTGACCCGCACATTTAACTTAGTCTGTCCAAGCATCAATTTCTCATTCACTGAAGAGGATGAGACTATCCACTCTGTATACTTCCCAGGATTGTGAAGAAGACCTAACTCAACGCAGCATATTAAAATTCTTCAAAAACTGCAAGATGCCTGAGAAGTGTTCTGGGGTAAGGGGTGCAGCTAGGGTAGGGGTTTTGCCAAGCTGTATCTTATAGAGGTAGAGACCTAAATTGCCTTGCCACCTTTGCCCATTCTTCTTGAGTTAGGATTATCCAAGCTAAGTCGTGAACCACGTGCCACAGCATGCTAATGCACAGCTTAGCCATTTAAATGAATCACAGCTGTGAAAGAAGTCATCTCCATGGCATGTTTTTTCTTGATTTGGTTGGGACTGGCAAATTTGTTTTTTTTGTTGAATTAAAAAAGGTCACACTCGATAACCACTATTGGTCATTGGTGTATCTTACGCATTAGGATAATAATACAAATGAACAAGTAAAAATTTTCTCTTTGATGAAAGTCCTTGCTGTTAAAATGCCAGGAATCCCATTTAATAAAATAGAATCATAAAGGGCTTGGCGTGACTCCCAGAACAGGAGGTTCCCGAGTGAGCAACCACCTGTTAGTAAAGTCTTCATCTCACTGTGTGCAGTCATGGATGAATGTAAATTTATCCAGAGAAAGCAACACAGAGAATCCGAAAGGAAGTTATCTCCCCCAGTCGATTCAAACATTGTATAGTTATACCACTATAAGATGATAAGATGCATTCCACCTATACCCTCGGTTGAATGAAACTTAAAAAAAATAGGTAGAAGTAATATTGGAAGCAAAGGAAACAGGAAACAGAGACATAGATTAATGCCAATAAAAATATGGCCCACATGAAGGAGCAGACTGTTACCACCTGTGGACTTGGATGGGCAATAAACTCTTCAGGCGACATTAATGCGAACAGAGCCAAGATGGTATGGACATTTACAGCGTGTCTTGAGCATCTATCTCTGGAAGCTCAACTGCATAGAAATATCAAAAACCCACTGAATTTGCAGAAAAGATGCTTCACTTTGCTTCTGCCAGAGGCTTAGGACTACAGGAGGCGTTAGCTCCAGAAGCTTCTTTTATTGTACTTTGGTTCTGCCTCTGTTTTTTGAAGCTTTTAATTTATAACTGCTGTATCAGAAGAGACATTTCCACAGTGTCTTGTTAGAAATGACCAGCCCTAACCATCATCTAATGAGTTTATGCCTCATTTCTTTCATCTAAAAGTTAATAATCTGAAAGTTTATGTTGATTTTCACTTCAGTCTTTGGTAAAATCACAGATGACTGAAATAGTTTCAAAGGGGCTCTGTTGGAGTAGGGGGAGAGAAGCACATTCAAACTAGTGTGATCTAAATCTGTACAATAAGGTGGAAATTTCATCGACTTGCAAAAAGAAATATGGTCCATGCCAAATCCTCCAGTAACTACAACTCAATCACACTAGGGGGTCAGAGTGCCCACCGAGAAATGGTTGGGATTAGTGAAGGGGATGGGTGACTGAGGTTGAGTAATAAAGCAAACGGAAGTTTGGGAATGCTGGAAGATATTTCAGATCCCAAATTAACCCCCAAGTGTGTTTTGTCTATTTCTTATCACAGTGATAACTTGTGTGGGCATTGCTCTGTAATCCTAAATTTGGACACTTAGGCTCTGAATCTCAAAAGCTACGAGAAGTCCCACAAAGGTGTAAGGGGCAGACAGCCAATGCTCCCTTTACCTGCCTGAAAAGTGGGAGAGGGTAGCGGCTTAAGAACATAGGATCTGGAGTAGCTTTGGGTACATTTTTGAACCTTTTTATATTTTAGTTTTCTCACATGTCATGCAGGGATACTATGCCTATCACGTAGGGCTATTGGGAAGATTACATGATATAATACTTTGAAAGCCTTAGAATAATTAAGATTAATGTTATGTGACAAATCATTATTGAACAAGAGTGAATGGCAAGTACATTATAATCAAGCTGTTGTAATTTGTGAATTCATGCTACTTCTACAGACTGTCTCTATTACTATTCCAGTTTCCTGGGCCCTTTCACCCCCAGTGTGTATGAAGTGGTGATTAAGAGCATGAGTTATGAAGTTAAGCTGCCAGTGCTTCAGTCATGGCTGCACTATTTATTGGCCGTCATCGTGGGTGAATTGCTCAACCTCTTACTCCTCTGTTTCCCCATCTGTAAAATAGGAATGATACAAATCACAGGGATTTTTTTTCATGTTAAGCAGTGAGTAAATGAGGTAAGACATGGAAAGCCCTAGAACAGTGCCTGGCAACGGTAAGTGCTCGTCCAATGCTAGCTACTATTGTCCTTATTCTCCTCTGCAGTTTCTTCCTTTCTGTTACAGGGACCACTGGATACTCCTCTAGTATCTATTGTAATGTTCAAGACCAAAACTGATCTACACTGAAACAGACAAGGGCGTCTTTTAAGTCATCATATTACATCCTCCTGTTTTCCAGGAGATGCTGACTTAGTTGTACAGCTCGCATATGTGTCCTGGTTTCTACTCCTGTGCTCTGTTGATACTCTTTGGCTCTCTTGCCTCTGAGGTCTTTTGTCGTATCCTGCAAAATAGTCACATAACTGAGATTCATTGGCAAACCTCTGATATATAACTGTTTGGAACTTCTAGGTCCTAGTCCTATGCCTATAGGATTGCACTGGGTGTCCCACAGGTGTTAGATCCATTATGTTTGACTGTTCAGTGAACCTCTATTCTTATACCCCAAGCCTTTCCATCTCCATAAACAGTCTGTCCAGGTCTTAGTCCCCTTTATAGGCCTTGGACAGTAACCATAACTTCCATGGGCAAACAGTACCTATTGCTAGATTAATTGATATTCTACAACTTTGACTTCTCTTATAAAACAAATACTTGGAGATGCAACTAAGTAAACCATATTTTTTAACTTAGCATCTAGTTCTCCTATTTAGAAATTATATCTCAGTGTTTGTAAAGCGACCTATTTTTAGTTCAAGTGTGATATTTCTGTGTGAGTGTGCATGCACACATATGCATAGTTTCCTCAATAAATCCTGGAGTTACACCTTTTGTAACTGAGAGATGGATAGAACACATGAAAGAAATTGGCCATCATAATGTGTGGGGATTCCTAATGTGCGACTTTGTTCTCAGTGACAGTCTATATCAGGCTGTACCCACCCAGGGGAAAACAACATGGGGGGTGTGAAAAAACCAAACTGGTTCTTTCGGGTGTGGAAACTGGTTTCGCGATGGCGACATTAGTGTGCCCTAGAAAACTGTGCAGTGCAGTGCACTGGGTGACTCAGGTGCCTTAGGTCTGAGGGAGAGACACATTCTCTTCGTCGCTCTGAGGTGGGTGAACTGGGAAGGAATGATTTCTTTTCTCCCTTTATATTTACTCTCTTTTTTCATCTTTTAAGTGATGGGTGAATTTTCTTTCACCTGGTTGTAGTAAGTAGGATGTTTAAGTGGGTAACTTAAAAAAAATGGAATCTTTAAAGATATAAACTAGTTCTACTGGAAAGTAAAAACAAACAATAAAAATCCTCATTGTAATAGTCCAGAAAACCTAATTATTCAGTAAATTTAATTATTGCTACTACTAGGAAACCATTCATAGTCATTCAAAGTGAAAAAAAATCTATGCTATCCAAAATTAACCTCAAGTGAATATTGAAATTTGAATTAATTAAAATTAAATAGCATTAAGTCTGTTCTTCAGTTTCATCATTTCAAGTGCTCCATAGCAATAGGTGGCCAGTGGCCACCATATTAGCTCAAAAAGCTCTATTTGGACAGCACCGAATCATGTAATTTCATCTGGGATCACTGCAGAAAGTTTAATTGCACATTATTGCTTTAATTCCCCTGCTTAAGATTTCAGTTTGATAGATTCTTAGCTTAATGTTTTTATTGTTGGTTCCTGATCCTCTAGTGTTCCGGCCTCTTCTTTGGCTGCTTTCTAGCTTCACTGAACCTCCTCATGCAGTCATTGACCCGTTTATTCTTATACGTCTCAGTATTCTTACACATGTTATTCCAAACCTTAGACTGTGGCCCAGGTGTCACCTGGGAGGAAGACCGTATCTGCCCTTCTCCCTCTGGGTTGCATGCCCTTAGCCTCTCAGCATCCCAGCAGCATCTTGGGCTTATTTATTTTATGAATCATCACTCTTGTCAAAACTGTATTGTAGTTCCCTTCCTATCTCGAGTTGCCCTATAGGAAATGATGGTAATACAAATGAATTTTACTTCAGTTCAATTTTTGGCAACCATGCAACTTTTGATTTTTGTTTTCTTGATAAGAATAAATGAAAAAGAGGGAATTGGTGTGGGGTTATAGAAAAGAGAAGGGAAACGAGTGGCAGAGGGTTAGCTTTTTCAACGAGGCCTTCTTGGGAAAGATCAAGTAAAATGCAGCAAGCACGAACAGGCTTTGGAACTGCACTGCAGTGGCGTCCTCGAGGGGAGGGTCTTGTGTACACAGAACAGGGCTTTGCAATAGACTTAGCATGGGAGGGGATAATGCCAGGGAACCCAAATATTGGGGCAGATGTTTGGAAAAAAATCTTAATCAACTCAATTTCAGTTGAAAGGTCACAACAAACTTTTTCAAGCATGAGTGCTATTTTGTATCTCAGAGAGCTCAGTAGAATCTAGGAACTGGGACCCAGTAGATTGAAGAAGTCAACTTCTGGTCATGAAATCGGAAAATCATTGACCAATTAGAAGACCACACCACGCCTCCCACTTTGAATGTTCTCTTCCAGAAACGACCTGCCAATTATTGCTAATTACTCATTATTACCAATTTGTGATTATAAGGTATCATTGATTTAGTATTTGCTGCAGTTATATCTTTAGTTGCTTGGGGTTTAGTAAACAAGTATGTTTTAAGGAGATTAAATTGACACAATTTCTCTTAACTTAGTTTTAAGATCTTTGGTTGTGAATCACTGTATCATAGTGGCTTTCAGGAGTCCAACCACTTTAAAAGAAGAACTTGGCTCTAATTATCTGTTTAGTCACCTGCTCTTCTGTGAACGCCCCACGCGCGCACGCGTGCACACACACACACGAGCAACTTCAAGGCAAGGACGTGTCTTTTATCTCTGTAATCGCAATGGTTGTTTGATAAATGATAAAAGCAGAAAAGGCAGGGAGAGGTAGAAGGAAGGATGGAGAAAGCTGTCTTCACAGTGAGTCTTTAACTATAAGCTGGCTCTCGTCATCTTGAACTTTTAGAATTTGTCTAATTTCCTAGAAAATAATAAAAACCAACTTCCTACCGTTTCTTACCTTTTATTGTCTCACAAAATGTGTCTTTTTAGTGGTGCCCATCGAGCAGGTTACGGTCCCCTTCCAGGCCAGGTCTGACTTCCTGGGTCCCCTTCCTGGGCGCAGGATCGGAGGGTAAAACCGAGGTCACTGCAAAGACACTGTTGGCAAAACCAGGAGTAGATTTAGTCTGCTATTGCCTTGTAGGTCTCCTACTGCAATGCCACTTTTTTAAATGCTACCAAAAGCAACAGTTAAAATAATCTCTGATAGTGGTTTAGTTCCTTTTGTTTTTTCACCTTGGTCGGAGCCTCTTTAGTGAAACTTTGAATGTCTGTAAAATACTATTATTTGGCCGAGTCCAATTAGAAACTGTAGATTCAGTGAAGTAAATAAAACATCAATGTAGGGATCGCTTGCTTCTGAACAAGTTCTCGTTCCTTAGATTTAGGGTGGTTTGCAAGGCTTCAGGCAGACAAATGTCCCTCTCATTCTGGGACCGAGGTTCTCAACATGCTGAGTGTGACAGGTGCTCAAACACAGGGTTTGGGGATGTTCAGTGGATGACGAGGGCAAAGGGCTATATTATTTTTTATCATGAACAGATCTGTCTACAGTCACAAGTCTGGAATTTGAGACTACTCCATGGCATTGCAAAATTCATGAGTGATTGAAATGCTCTGCTAAAATATGTTAATGTTTGCATGTCAGTACCAATATAGGACTTGCTTGTCCCTTGTTGATATGGCTTTAATTTTAGTCTTCTTTCTGGGGAAGAAATGGCATGGGTACTTTGGTTGAAGGTAATGCTTGTTTCATTAGGTATTCATAACCATTGATTCCCTAACCTAGCATTAGTGTGGTAAAAATTCCTACATACTCAGGGGGGCAAGGTGGGTGGAGGGGGG
>VMDR010027080.1:0-13739 GCA_007922815.1 Macrotus californicus
AAACTGAGGAAAAAAAATGAAAAGCAGATTAAGCAGAATCCTCTCTGACTTGAATATTTTTTTTTTTCCTAGAGGCATTGACAATTCAAGAACCACTCATTTGAGGCCATGATGATATTGTGTTGTTAGTGCTAGAGACCATAATCGTTCTTGTCTCAGTTCTTTTCTCGTGCCCTGTTCTGTGTTCATGGGGATCCTCAGTCCTTTCTTACAGACAAATTCCTTAAACACATATACTGTTCTAACCAAAAGCTGTAGCTTTCCTCTTTTGCAAAGCCTCAAACTCAGTAGGTTTTCTAGGGTTCTCTGGCAGGACACCAATATTTCTGTATATAATTTTATATTTTACTGGTACCAAAAAGTTCTAAGTGACAGTTACTGGGATTTAATTCTATTTAATCATGTAACCTCTTTTCTGAAGATATACTCACTGCCAGGAGAGCAAGATTTACTTCTGACCAGCAGCGTGCTTTTATGCAAGTGGTCTGAGAAAGCACAAAGTCCCAACATAATAGAAGCTCTCAGTCTCTTGCTGGGAGCACAGTATTTATCTGTTAGAGATAAACTGGATGTAAAAACCAGATCTGTTGTACAGGGAAATGTTTCGTGTAAACTACTATTCTTTGTCATTATGTGGCTCTTATTTTAATTTTTAGCATTAAGTGTATAAGTAAGCTTAAATCCATTACCATGTTTTTTTTTAAATGTTATTGTTTTTTCACGTTTTTCATATTTCACTGAAACTAAGATAAGGGGACGGTCAAATGTGCCATTATATTTTAAGAAAAGAACTGATTTTCCCAGTGATTCTGGAAAGTGAATGTGAAGAGTACACAGTCATAAGTAAAGTAATCTGGCCCTGTCCCCTAATAAACTGGATTTTCATTTGGGTGATTTTTTTTAATTGTTGAAGCTGCTTGATTCTTAGGAGAAGGGTGGGTGATCTTCCTGGTGACTTCACCCCCATAGCAGGCATCCGTGTTAGGGAGCAGGATGCTCCTTCAGAAACCATTCAGAACTTGCTGACATCAGCCATCATGCCCGAGCATTGCTTTGTTTAGGAGCGGTGCTAACATGAGGAGACATATGAAGTAGCTGGGTTTATGGAAGAGGGCAGAAGAGGCTTGGTGCTGTGAAAACATCCCTACAAGCACCGATAGGTCATTCACACAGAAAACCAGCCACAGCCTTTAGTCCCTCCACGACGCTTAACAAGAACACACCAACACAAGAACCCAGAAGCAGCAGCGTTCAGATTCACTGCTAGCTTGTGCTCATAAGCACTCTGCTTCCATGGACTTCAGTGCACATTGTCAGTTGCAGCAGGAGATTGCTGTGGGAAGTCTTGAAGCGGGTTCTTTATGAGCCTTGTGAATGAAATGCTTATGCGTCTTGGGTCGTTGTTCCCCCGGGGTGAAGATCACTTTCTGAGGACACCACAACAATGTGATTTGAAGGCCCCGATCCACTTTGGTCACAAGGAGGGAGGTTGTTGACAATATGCCACACTGTGATTTCTGGTCTTTACTTTTTGTGGATTCATTTTGGGAAGTTCGGAATTTTAGAATGAAAATACATAGTTATAGTCAGCTCTAGCTGGTTGTTTTCAAAAACCAGATGGCTTTAAAAGAGATGATCAAATCCATTCTTTAAAAGTCATTTTTAAAAGCAGGCATGTGATTCCACTTTATATACATATTCTGTATATATACTTTAACCTCTTATCTTTTAGATTTCAGGAAATGGGATATTTTACACTGCTACATTTTTCAAGTAACTTTAGTTAATCCATTTATATACCAAACTCCTACCTTTTTAATTTTTACATTTTAACCATTTGGGATGAAAATTTTTCCAAAAAGTATTTTGCTTTTCTTAGCCATCTTATAGAGATTTCTCAGAGTATAATTCATATATGATAGCAGTAGTCATTGTAAATGAGGATTATATACTTTATTTTAATTTGGTGATGTCTGAAACTATTTAGTGGTAGGATAATTAGTGGTACAATTTCAGGCTCCAGTTGCATGGAATCTGGAGTCAAGTGTACCTAGTTGGAAAACAAGCTTTTCAACTACATGTGAAGACTTGGAAAAGTAACATAGTTTTCTCATCAATAAAAGGAGGAGACTAATACCAGCCTTAAATGATTGTTATGAGTCTTAAATGGAAAAATATCTATAAGTCCCTGAACAGAGAGCTGCTCGTAGACAGCATATAATATATATATACATATACATATATACATATGTGTGCATATATATATATTTACATATCCCTTCCATTTTCATTGATATACCTATAATTGCACAATATGCTCCCTAAGGTGTTAAAAGTCGGCTTTAATGTTTGCATATGTATGCAGTAAAACAGAGTCCATAGTAATCATATTTTGCTTTAGCTCTTTCTACTCGCCCCCTTTTCTAGTTTGCATTTTCTAATTTATGGAGGTCCAGGAAAACAGCTACTTATGCTCATGAGAAATCATCTAAATCAATGGACAGTAAATGGACATATTAAGGAAGAATCCCCAAAGCATTCACTTTGGTGGATGGATTTCATATATATACCTGGGTTTTTAGAAGTTTACTCTGGATCCTTAAGCATGTTTCTAATAGTTGCTAAATAATGAAACATGACTGGAAGATGTACAGTCTAATCACACTCAGAAGATACAACTCCATAGCTAGTTCTGTCTCACCCTGGCCAACTAAGGACTTACTACGTGAATTAATTAGCAATTTATAGTGATTACAAAGGGGTCCTTCTGAGTCAAAGAGTGGACCCCAGGACATGACTGCCCACTGTGCCGTAGGATTTTGCTGGACACCAGGCACAAAGGAGTGCGCCCTGCCCTGCCCCCCTTCCTCTCACTTTGGGAGGCACTGTGTTCTATGAAAACTGAAGTGCTACAACCCACATTCAGTCTGTGTTTGTAACGCATCCTTTTCTGTTCCCTCACATATGGCAGTCTGAAACAATTACATAATGAGATATATCACAGGGCATAACTGTCAAAAATGATGAGATTAAGCTGTGAATAAATGCTACCTACTTATTAGCTGTGCTGCTCCTGTGCTACTGAATCTATACCTCACCCCTGACTTTCCAATTTTTTTGCCCTTATACCCCCTGATGACCTGGGTAACAAAGTAATGAGGCACAAACAACATTCAGCCAAAGATTTACAAAGCCAATGGTAAATTAAATTCTAAGGTAGGGTTGTGCCATAGTCCTTTTTTGTAAGTCTAGCAAAATCTACAGACTTCTCAGAGGAATGTTTTAAAATCCATAAAAATATACACAGGTTAACAAAATAATTATATTAAAATGCTGTTAAAATTTTGATTTAGTTAAGTATGAGCTTCTTTTTTAATAAATTAACTTTAAAAATTCTCAGAAGATCCCTGGCCGGAGTGGCTCAGTTGTTTGGAGCATCATCCCATGAACTAAAATGTTGTGGGTTCAATTCCCAGTCAGGGCACATGCTTTGAATGCGGGTTCAGTCCTGGTCAGGGCACAGGTGACAGGCAACTGATCCATGTTTCTCTTACAGCAATGTTTCCCTCTCTCTCGCTCTCCCTCCCTTCCCCCTCTAAAATCAATAAGCATGTCCATGGGTGAGGGTTTAAAAAAAATCTAACAGAGGATCAATAAGTATTAAAATTTAAAAGTGATAGTATAAATAGCTTTTTGAAAAACTGCAACAACTATAATGTGAAAAGGCAGCAATTATTGAAAGGTGTGCCACAAAAATTTGTAAAACATACAAGTCCTGACGATTTAGTCAGGAACACTGATCTCCTTTCCTTTGGATTGTCAAATAAGAAAATGATAACAGCCAACACAATAATAGCCATCTGGTGTGAATGCCCTGTCTTGAACCATAAATATTTAGGTCATATAATAGAGCTGCATCTTCTTGGTCACATCACATAAATAAGTTGAATCTGGTGGGTTAATTCTTAGTAACTGAAATTCTTTTGTACAAGTATAGAGACTTGATTTTTTTAAGACACTTGGAAGCAAAAAGGGTGGGTAATTATTATTATTAGTAGTAGTAATGGTATCAGTAGTAGTAAATCAATAAAAATTATACCTATAAAAAATAGTCAGATCTGCAAGACATTTATTTGTGTTGTGCCGCAGAATTTAGTAATTAGTTGTGTGTGCCGGGAGATGAAAAGGGTTGACGATTGCTATGATATAGAAATATCTGCTTTTCCGCGCTACCACGGGAAGGGCTCGCATGGCGTTATTCTTTGTCTCCACGTAACTTAAAGGAAACCTTTCCCAGTGTCTGGAAGGCTTGATGTTCTGCAAATGAAGGGGGAGTACGTCCTCAAATTCCTCGCTGCAGGAACCCACTTAGGTGGCACCAACCTTGACTTTCAAATGGAACAAGACATCTACAAAAGGAAAAGTGATGGCATTTACATCATAAATCCAAAGAGAACCTGGGAGAAGCTCCTGCTGGCAGCTCGTGCCATTATTGCCATTGAAAACCCCAATGATGTCAATGTCATTTCGTCCAGGAACACCGGCCAGCGAGCTGTGCTGAAGTTCGCCGCTGCCACTGGAGCCACTCCCATTGCCTGCCGCTTCACTCCCAGCACCTTCACTAACCAGATCCAGGCAGCCTTCCAGGAGCGAGACTTCTGGTGGGTACCAACCCCCAGGGCTGACCACCAGCCTCTCACCAAGGCGTTCTGTGTTAACCTGCCCACCATCGCTCTCTGTAACACAGACTCTCCCCTGTGCCACATGGACATTGCCGTCCCTTAAAACAACAAGGGGGCTCACTCAGTGGGTCTGATGTGGTGGATGCTGACCTGGGAACTTCTGCGCATGCGCAGCATCATCTTCCACAAGAGCTCGTGGAAGATCATGCCTGATCTCTACTTCTACAGAGACACTGAAGAGATTGAGGAGGAAGAGCAGACCACTGCTGAAAAGGCTGTGACCAAGGAGGAATTTCAGGGTGAATGGACAGCTCCAGCTCCCGAGTTCACCGCTGCTCAGCCCGAGGTCACAGACTGGCGGGAAGGCGTGCAGGTGCCCTCTGTGCCCATGCAGCTGTTCCCTACCAAAGCCTGGAGCTTGCCACTGCAGGCTGGTCTGCAGCCCGCACTGTGCAGGCCACAAAGTGGGTAGGAACAACCACTGAGTGGTCTTGAGCTGGTCTTCCACAAACTCTTACCAGAATGGAAATGTTTGATGGAAAATAAACAGTTTCTAAAAAAAAAAAAAAGAAATATCTGTCATTGGCAAAGTCACAGTTAAGTCTTTACTACCACTAGGATTTCTTTCCTAAATTTGTATTTGAAAAACGGTGCTTATCTTCAACTACATCTTAGTGTAAATAAAGTTGTGTTTTTCTGCATTCAGGGTCACTGACCCTATGTTGAGAATCTTGCTCTGATATGACCCAATTTGAGTTATTTCATAAAGTTTTTTCCTTCTGAAGCCCCACCTATTCTGTTTTTAAGTATGAAAATATCAAATTTGGCAGATTCTCTTGCCTCTGTCACCCCTGTGAAGCCACTGGAGAACACACGTGAACTCCTTCAGAAAAGTAGTTTTTCCCTGAACCAAAGCGGTGTCTTCCTCAGGATAGATAAGCACTTCAGAATATCAAGACGTGGGATTCCTCCGTACTTGGTGGGTGTACTCACACAGTAGGGCTGACTCTCACCTGGAAGGTCAGATCTGGACGCTACTTCTGCCTCCCTACCTATGCCTCTATTTCTCATTCTCACACTCAGGAAAGCCAACCAGGATCCCACGACTGAGCTTGATGTTGAGTGTGAAGCTGCTCTAGTTTCTTTCGTCGTAAAATTGATGGAAACTTGGGTGTTTCATGATTAATAGCAAACTGATTGTGAAAAACCTCACAGGACATGAGTGTGGTGAGACTCCATGGTGGAGAATACCTGTTCTATGCAGAGACATATACACTGAGGAATTTGTTCTTTCAGGCCTCTGGAATGGCAGGTAGCAGTTACGGTGGCCATGCTAAAGTGAACCTTCATTGGCCTGAAAGCATTAAGGTTTCTCCTAAGCAGAGGTTGGCACCTTTGTCTCTAAAGATCCAGACAGTCAATATTTCAGTCTTTGTGCAGTGTATGGTCTCTGTCACAACCACTCTGCTACTGTAGTGTGACAGCAGGCAGAGACGGGACCCAAAACGAGTCAGTGTGGCTGTGTCCCAATCAAAACTAATTTGTGAACACTGAAATTGGAAGTTTACATAATAATCTTCAGAGGTTACAATATATTACTCTTTAAAAGACATTTTTAACTCACGGGCCATACAAAAATAGGCATGGGGCCGGACTGGGTCCGTGGGCTGTAATTTGCTGCTCCTGCTCTTAACTATGAAATCAATGGCCAGGTAGTTTCATCTGGTTGGTTATGATATTGCAAGCATTCCTGAACTTAAAATAGATTTTAGCTAGAATGGGAGGTGAGAAAACCTCTGATATTTTAGATGTAACCACATAGAAACAGAGTTCAGTTATATAGATAGGAACTATCTTAGTCTGAAATCAGCCAGGACCCTCATCTCAAAGACAATATGTAATGGGTATCAACAGTACACAGACATTGCAGGCTGTTGTATTTTCAAAAATGCAAGTTGCAAGGGGAGAAAATTTGTGCAGCACAAATTTAGAGCTTCTTTTCGATTTTTTTCTGAATACCTAATTAAAAGGAATGTGGTATTTATTTACCTTTACCAGAGTTAGTAAATATTTCATTTCTATGCAATTCTTTGTATTAGCAAGAACATGAAAGATTGAAATCCTGGGTCTTCTAAATCCATAAGAAATATCTTCATTAATGATTATTAGTGGTAGGGCCGAGTATCAGGCATATTTTGTGGTGTAAAAATTGAAGACAAATTAAAAGAAAGAAAAAAATTACAAGGAGGTGGTAGACTGCTGCAATATGGTGTGGGTGTAGACAGTCCCTATGATTCACTGAAAAGTTAGGGCTCACAGATTAACTTGTTGTGAAAAAGTCTTTCATTTCTTGTAGAATAGTTTCCATCAAACAGATCATTACAAAAATTAGCATAAAATTTCACCGACAGGGTCTGGCACAAGTGCCCCTTTTTTATTAAAAAATCTTCTATTACAAAATCATAAGTAAGTTATTCTCTAACGTAACCATATGACACTCAAGCATGCCATATGACATTTTAGGTGAAGTATTCAAATTAAAACGATAAATTATTATATGCATATTATTCCCCTACCAACCATACTCAGGCAGGCATTGCTTCTGCCAGACCCTGTATTTAAGAATCAGGCAGCGCAAAAATATAATACTAAATATGAACTTCAATGTTGTTGTGGTAGTGGCTGTTTTATAAATATTACCAGACACACATCTGGGGTTTTGGTGCTTGCCACAGTGTAGGTTTCTGGTTGACATATCTAAGAAATGCGTATATTAACACCCAGGCTCCATAGAGCCAAGCAAATTTTAGTGCCGGCTACAGCTGAAAGAATATGTTTCCATTCATGTCCATCTGTTCTTGGTGACATCAATTTAAACCAGAAACACAGAATAAGTTTCATGAGAAATAAGTCGAAATAGAGTTTAAAGCAGCAAGGTGAATGCTCTAAGTTAGTCTGACTTGTTAACATTTGATTTTGTGGCTAGAAGGCTGTTTTTACTTAGAAAAATCTCATGCTGCAGCTATAACTTAAAGTTTAAAAAAATAGATTTTTTTTTATCGGTTCACTTAAAAAACACTCAGTCACACTTTCTATTTTAAGGATTCATATTAAATTTTCCCGTGACCATAAGCCTAACAAACCTTGGGATTTCAAAGTGCTATTGCCACACAGTTGAACTACACCAAAAAGGTGTCATCTACATCCCTGAACGTCATGCTAAAATGATTTGTTAGTGGAGAATGGGGGTTGGCCATGAAAAATGGAGGCCATCTGAAACAGACGTGCTTCTTTTTCCTGCAAGTTAGAGCTTCAGCTATGACCAGCTGTTACATGATTACTCTGTATACTCATCCTACTTGCCCACTCTATGGTACAACCTCCCGCTTTTTCTGCTACTAAAACAGTATTACACTACTTATTTACATTTAAAAATTCATGAGACTATTCAAATTGAAGGACCGCATATGTGCACCCAGAATTTCACCTCCAAATCAAAGGTCCAAGCATTCTGAGCTCGACGGTAAGCTGGTGGTCTGTGTGTCGGAGCTCCGTTCTATGGGATTCTACTCGTGGGAGTGCAACCTTTGATTTCTGCCTGAGTAAAAAGCCCTTCCCAACCTCCCTCTCTGTGTAAAAAACATTTCTATTATTTTCGATCGCTGATTTATCAAACATAGCAGTGCGGTCATGCATCAAAGTGTTTGGGTTCAGACTTTGGCTCTGTCACTTCAGACATGTGCATGTGAGTAAATTAGTTAACTTCTCTAATTTTCAGGCTTCTCTGTCTATAAATGGGAATACTGTTATTTGTGCTAAAATGGTTTCAGGTGGAGCAAAGGAGATGATATATAAAAATGATTAGCCCTGTGACAGGCACTTAGTAAACATGCTACAAGCAATGCCTGTTACTATTACCTCTCTATGCTATCCTCTGTTTAACAAAGAATGAGCCCTGGCTGCGTAGCTCAGTTGGTTGAAGCACTGTCCCAATATACCAAGGTTGCGAGTTCAATCCCAGGTCAGTGCACATACAAGAAGAAACCCATGAATGCATAAATAAGTGGAACAACACATCAATGTCTTTCTTTCTCTCTCTCAAATCGCTAAGTTAAAAAAAAATGATTTCACTGTGCTAATTATTTAGTCTACCCCTACATAGTACTTTCATAGCATATACCTTTCATAAAATAAAACATTTCAATAAATTAATATTGTTTCTTAAACTTCTGCACAGAGTTACCTATGACCCTGGACAAATCACTCAATGATTTAGAGACTCAGTCTTCTTATCTCTAAAATGAGAACTTTAATTGCATGATCTCTCAGGTCTTTTGCTGGAGTAATTTAACAAAATCATATTTGACAGCATATCCTCATACTTTATTTATAGTGCTGAAATGTGGATTTGCTGCCAAATGTCTGATGTGGGATGTATAAATGTGCCACATATACATGCGGAATAACATTAAGTTTGTTGATGTTAAGAACTACTGGTATATTTTTTGGCATTATTTGGCTCCAAATCCATTCTCCCCATTTTGTTTGAGAATAAGCTGACAGCAAATCTTTTCCCACAGTACCTCATGGTTTAGTTAAACTGAGAGTTTCATAAATAGGCCATCTTTTCATTACTTCCAGGATCCAAGACAGAGAAGCTTTCTTTGTGAAACAGCTTTCATTTTTCAGCTCCATCACATCTGATGTCATTAAGTTGTATACATGTGCCTATGCACTGTAACTTACAAGGCTTCTGCTTTCTTTCAGATCTGAGTGATCAGCTGCTGGAGGTGGTTGGCTTGGAAGGAGCCATGGAGATGGGGCAAATATACACAGGACTAAAAAGCGCGGGGCGGCGGCTGGCTCAATGCTCCTCTGTGGTCATCAGGTAGTTCTTTCTCCGTAGTTGTGAAAGGGGGTTATCATGGCATAACTACAAAATAATTAATAGGATGCAGGATACATCATGACATTTGTCTTATTTGTGACTCAAGTTATTAATGATTAATACTGATATATTTCAAAGTACTGAAAATGGGCAGATTTTACAAAGTTTTAGTTAGCTATTGCTTATCTGGTCCACTGAGATTAGATACTCTCTTGTTGAGACCATGGATACAATTCTAACACACAAATTTCATCGCCTCTGATCTGGGTCATGCTCAGTTTAGTTTATTGAAGTGCTGAAGTATCTGCTGGACAAATTACCCAATGAGAACACTGCCAAAGCATTGTTAACTTAAATTCTTTCATGGACTAAACTGCCATCAAACACTTTTTTTCCAGGTTTGCAGTGTGAGTTTGCGTGAAGACAAGGAGCCGCTTCTGGCTATAGGAACTCTGATTTTTCCATTAAACATACACCCTACTTAGTTTTTTCTACATCAGAGTTTTTGTTTCGATCACCACATTTGTCAGAAAGCTCTTAGCAGCCCTGTGATCAAGGTATCTTTCAGGGTATTCATTAATAAACAAGAGTTGAAGTCCCCTTTAAAAGAGATAACTTTAGAGCCCAGCTATTACCCTATTTGCACTTCCTGGTCCCGCCATCTGATATCTTACATGTGTAGTCTGTTAGGCAAAGTATTTCAGTGTGGTACTTAAAAGAAACATTTTCTTCCAGGACTAGCAAGTCATTGCCAATGCAGATCGATGGGGAGCCCTGGATGCAGACCCCGTGCACGGTGAGTAGAGGAGTTGAGATTCGATGGCACTTTTGTTTTTGCTTATTAGGTATTATATGCTCCTGTGACTAACTAACCACATACTTCTGTAACTAAATAAGCATAATAGTTAAGCTTTGGACCTATCACCATGTACCATTTTTTTCCTTATTAATGTGACAGAGCCACTGCATTCAGGTTTTAGGCATCGTATGCCCTTGACAATGATTGAGCTGTGGAATGAATGTTTGTGTTAGCCTAAGTATAACCTTTAAACACCACAGATCAAGTACATACTCTGGAATTAAGAAACATTGACAAAGTTTCTCTTAACCTTTCTTGGACTTATTTCAGAACCGCTTATGAGAAAATTCTTTTTTTTTTAATTACTTTATTGTTCAATTACAGTTTGCATTTTCCCCCCACCCCAGCCAATCCCACCCGAGAAAATTCTATATGAGGCCCTCAGACAAAAGTCTCCCATCTGTTCTTTGGCCTCCATCTGGGGATCTGTGAGCTTCTGTCTCTATAGAAAACCTCCCCCTATAGTTGTCTCCATAATGAGATACTGTTCAAGTTAGGCATTTATACCCTTCAAAATTTCTATTTCCATTTGCATAGTGAATATTTTGTTACATTTTTAAAATATGCTAGGCACTGCTGTTGTCACTAAGAATAGGAACCTGATCGTGACCAATAATACCACATAGAACAGACCATGATCAATAATACAATTGTCTTACTTCTGATAGTAGCAGATCAAATGAATATAAATTGGCATGTAACTTCAGATCACAAGAGTTAAGAAAACACAAGTCAAAATAATGATGACCTGGATAGAGTACAGAGAATACTGCTTTAGAGAGGGGGACCTGGATACCCCTTCCAAAGAAGAGTCAAAGCTCAGTGTGTTAAAAAAAAAAACATTAAGGAGAATGGTATGACCAAAGCTTTTAGAAGTAGGAGGACAGTGGTAAGAGGTAAAGTAAAAAGATGGACAGGGGTCAGGTCACATAGAAAAATGATGGTATCATCTGATTGTAAGTGCAATAGGAAGCGATGGAAGGCTTTGAGCATCATCTGATTGACAGGTTTTAAGTTCTCCTTGGCTGCTACGTGAGAATGGATTCCTCTGCCTAGCAGCTGGGAGACAGGATCTTTCAGAGTAGTCTGGGGTTAGGCAAAGATAGTGGCAGGGAAGTAGATAGATTTAAGCTGTATTCTGGAACTGAAACAGAAAGAATTTGCTAATGAGTTCCCTTGGGGTGAGGGATAAGGGATGAGAAAGAAGATGAATCAATGCTCGCTCTTACCTTAAGACTGGGTGTGAAACTGTTTAGAGAGTAACAGGGGAGGTCTTAAGATTAGATTAGTATCAGCATTGTGCTAAGTGCTGGTATTACATGCATTTTTAAATTGAGCTGTAATTGACATAGCACATTGTATCAGTATTTTAAAATATTTACACAAACTCTAAATAATGGTTATCAGCATTTTTCAGGTGGAGAAAACTGAGGCTTCGGAAGGTTGAATAACAAGGTCATGTATGCAGCATATGTGAAACTTAGACCCAGGACTCTGATTAAAGCCCATTCTCTTAATCACTAGTTTATACAACTTTAGCTACAGATTGCAAACAGCACAGGTTAGGGTGGACGAGGGGAGTTTTAACTGAACTTTTCCAGTGGTTTTACTCTGAAGCTGTCAGTTCAGCCTTTTCTACAGCACATACCTATGACTTTTTGTTTATTTCTGGTATATTCCTTTTAGCTACTTGAACCACAAGTATGTGAAATACACTAATTCTGTAATAGCAGAGTAGAATAAACACATGTAAAAAATTAGTCTGGACTACTTACTACTTGTTATGCCTTTTGCTATCCCTGCACACAGTTCCAAACACCCTTTTAAATATGCCCTGCTCTCCCTTTACCAGCATATATACGCTTACATCATCTCGTCTGTTGTTGTTCATATTCCCAGTGGCACTTCTGAAGTTCACATTCATGCTCATGTGGAGGTTAACAGTGTTGTAGCTGTTGTTGTGGGTGGCAGTGGTGGAGGGGGGCACAATGAACTGGTGGAGGTGCTTGCTGTCAGTGATGGTCGTGATGGTTAGGGTTCTGGTGTTGGGATACCAGTGGTCGTGATTGTGTTGGTGGAAATAGTGGTGAAGCCTGGGGTTATGGCAATGGTGGTAGTTGTGATGGTGGTGGTGGTAGCAGTGAGGGTGTCATGATGAACCGGTGGAGGTGCCGTCAGTGTTGGTGGGGATGGTAGTTGCAGTGCCCATGTCGATGGCATTGTGGTACAGGATGTCAGTGGTGGTGACAACAGCACTCTTCTCGTCTTTCATAAAAGGTCACTTTTCATCAGTCAGGGTCACAGAGAATAAATGAAAACAAACACCTTCCACTACCCTAGTGCTCTATAATATTTTGGAGTCTTCTCAGGGAGAAGAGGAATTTCGTTTTTGTGCCATGTTTTAAATCATGGAGGATTAATGGCAATAATAATATCTAATATTTACTAAGCTTTGAGTTTGTGCCATGTACAGTTGAGACACTTGACCTGTTTTGACACATTTAATGCTCACAAAAACTTACGATTGGCTTTGTTTTGTGGATGAAGGTATGGAGGTAGACAAAGGCCAAAGAGTTTGCTTGATTCCACACGGATAATGGCAGAGTAGAAACGGAAACATAGGTGGCCTGGCTCCACTGTCTACGTTGTTTGTGGCTACGTTCCACCGTGGATCTCAACCTGAAAAGGCCCCAGTCCATCCTTGGGACACCAGCCCTTAGAGCATGACCTTCAGTACACCACACATGCTTCTCCCCAGCTTGAAATGTCTGTGTCTATTGAAAGCTGCTCAGTGTTTTCAAATAATTTTAGCTTATTTCACACAGTACTTGTAATGATACTTCGTTGTTTTCTTTCAGTTAGTAATTGGACATCCATTTTGCCTATTAATTATCATGATCTACACAATTGTTAAATTAATAATACATTTTACATAACTCATTTAATTTTCTCTCCTTGTAAATGCTTTTATTCACATAAAACATTTATTACCGCCTACAGTGGGCCAAGAGCTGTATTAGACTATGGCTCATTATTGTTATTTCGCATTCTGGCATGCTCCACATCTCCTAGAGACACATGGAGTTCTGAACTTTAAATCTCACTCAACTGAAGGGAGTGTTTAGCATTGATGTGGTTTAAGTAAAACATGTTCTTTGCTTTGATTCAATAACAGTGTTTCTCTTATAGAACATAAGAATTGGTAGAATGTTAAAATTCTTTGCCAAATTTAAATATCCATAAGCTGATCTTCAATTTATGCGGAAATTGCTCTAGATATAATTTTAGAGCATGGCAGACATTCTGTTTT